>JBBPPD010000102.1:0-20505 GCA_038091795.1 Leccinum olivaceoglutinosum | reverse complement strand
GGTAAGATAATAGCGAAGCAACGTCGAAATGTCCATCATCTACTAGATATCCACTCAAGATGTACCAGTTGCCTCGTTCTCACACCGGGAGTACAGTACTGAAGATATAGTCCCAAATTTTGCCTATATCACAAGTGTCAGGGAGAAATTGGATGCGACAGGATGGCACTCACTCGTCACGCCGAACCCGAGCTCAAAGTTCTTGTAATGATGAGCCAAGTGGTATTTCTTCATTTCGCGCATGTAAGCTGGGAGTCTGGAGTGATGCAGTCTGCAAGGAATGAGCATATGAGCCAGGATGAAAAAGGAGTTACCCACGCATAGTGCATGCAATCATACAAAACATCTATAACAATGGTGAGGAATAGGCTCATTAGAATGAAGCGAGTAAAATACTGACAGAATACAAACGCGCCAGAGATGATACCGTTAGCAATGGCGACCGGGAATAACGTGTATGCAAGGCGCGTAAATGGAGCTTGGAGGACCCCAAACAGAATCGGCGGCATGACAAGTCTCAAACTAAAAATAATGAACGAGGGACGCACGGGCAACGACGGCCTGACTCACCGGTCCATTGGCATGTAATGATGGATACCATGGAGCAAGAAATGTAGAGTCAAGAAGACGGGATGGTCAGGCAAGAGATCATCAATGTGAAAGAGGAAGCGATGCATTCCGTATTCAATAAACGTCCAGATGAAGTTTCCCAGAAACAAGCAGGGCAACGCCTTCAGAAAAGCGGCAGTCGATAGGTGGGACAGGACCGAGAGAGGAAATAGGGGCGCATTCCAGAAAGATGGTATTGGCATCGTGAATTGCAACATGGAGCGCAAGAAGAGATTGACCGCGACGGGTAGCCAGAAAAGAGGCACTACATACCATGACGTGCGAGTGCACATCTAGCGACGCAGTCAAGCAAACAGCGACTGGAAGTATTACGGTAGACTTACCTCCAGCACGGCTGGACCAAACAGACGTGCAGACTCTTTCAAATGCCGCGGTTGATGAACCTGTTGCAGATAATACGACTTGCTGGAAAGAGAGGGCCTTAAAATTAAAAAGAGAAAATGCTAGTATTCAAACGCACCTAAAGTTCGCATTCCACATTTGCCAGAGCAATGGTTCCTGCAAGTTGAGAAATTGAGTCTTTGCAAAGTCTTCTGCCGAGTTTGTGTCCTCTGGGTGGAAGTCATCCGTCGCTTCCCAATCTTTGAGCAGCGTGAGATGAGACCAAGTTATGGAGAAACGGATACAAAACGCACTGTCACTGACGGTGGTGGCTTCTGTGCCCAGACGACCGATCACGTATTCCTCCAGCATCTCGTACGCAAAATCCGAGTGGTCATGCGAATCCTTGTCCCTCATGATGCTTTCCACGTCCGTTCCGGCGTTGTTGAGGATAAGGTCGTCGCCTCCGGGGTGATCAGCGACGAAAAGAGTGACATCGTAGACTTTTCCTTTGAACGAGACCCAACAGCTCTGAGCCGACCTGTGTGCGGCGAGGTCGTCGACAGTGACGATGCGAACGCGCTTGGACATGGTCGATGACTTTGACATATAATAAATTATGTAATTGACATTTAAGTAAGACCACCTTTACATATTTGGAAACTAATTCACACGCCCAATCCCGTCCTCGGCAAGGTTGCCGCTCCATTGACGTAATATGTGCTTCATCACCTTCCCGCTCGCTGTCTTTGGCAGCTCCTCCGCGTCCATTCCTTCCCCGACGAACCACACCCACGCAGGCGCATTCTACACACATGAGCATAAGTGACCCAATATGCCAACGATACTTGTGACTTACCTGCGGGTTCATACCGTCCCGTACCACTTGGAAAACGTCCGCCTTGGACATCCTCGCAGTGCCCGGCTCGAGTACTATCCATGCTCCGACCACCTCACCGTACTTTGCATCTGGAATTGCCACCGCTGCTGCTTCTCGTATAGAAGGATTTGCAGTCAGAACATTCTCTATCTGAACGGGGAACAAATTCTGGTAGAAATCAGTAGCCAGATCAAGCATTACTTGACGAGAGCTCACCTCTCCGCCACGGATAATGATGTCCTAGTGCCGTGTCAGTTATCCCGTACCGCAAACACATTAGATACGTACCTTGATTCGACCAACAACTGCAACAAAGTTTGGTCAGCGCCATGCATGGCATTCGAGTGGCAGACGCACTTCTCAAGTAACCTTCCTCGTCAATGATACCTTCGTCGCCCGTATACATCCACACGACGGATTCATCTTCGGCATCTGGACGCATGACGTTTTTCGTCTGCTCGTCATCTTTCCAATACCTACCAGACTCGATAAAACCGCAGAAAACCAGTAACAAACGCAACCCACCCTTTCTGCAGCAGGTAGCCTGTGACACACAATTCACCAGGTGTGCCAACAGGAACGATCTTTCCTTCTCCGTCCACAATCTTTGCTCTCACGTGAGGCTGCACCTTGCCCACCGTTTCCACGCGTTTGACGATTGGATCCGCAGGTGTGGACTGGAAAGAAACTGGACTGCGGAACCACGTTAGCCCGTCTCCGACCGTTTTCTCACTCAATCCTACCTTGTCTCGACGAGTTAGCTAACATGACAGAAACGCACTCATGCCATACGCGACGGTTAAGTTCACCAAGTTCAACTTCTCGATCAGCTGGCGCATCGAATCTATAGGTATCGGTGATCCAGCAGCAATGCCAGTCCTATTTCGTCACTCTGACATCAGTCTTTTCCTCTATGGCTCCGCGGTTGACCTACCGCATTTGACTAAAGTTTCTTTCCTGCTTGTCGCCGCCGTCGCACCTCGGCCAACACTCCAAGGAAATGTGTGGGTACACCGTGCAACGCAGTAACACCGCTCCTGCTCGACGGCATCGACGATGGCTTCCGGATCGAACATATCGGAGGGATAACGACGCAGGCACCGTGCGACCACGCGGCCAAGTTTCCCAGTACGAGACGTGTAGGACGCACGAGAGTCAGATATATGAAGGACGATGGAGCGCACAGTAGAGTACTCGTCAAAACAATGGAACAAAGGTGAAACGTTACCTATACACCGTATATCGTGTCAAAGTCATACATGTACTCGTTAGAGATGACACTCACAGAGAACGTCATCGGGAGTGAACCGCATACAACGTCCATTCCCGAGACCATTATTCAAAATATTGAGATGTGTCAACTAACGCATGTCGCTAGTCATCAACTATAAGCATACAGTACCAGAAAAGGACGCACGGAAGCAGCCTTGGGAGCACCCGTCGTTCCACTGCAACGACAAAAGTTACAATCCGCAACGGACCAAAACTCGAAGAACGAACTCGGGAACTACAAGTTGATAACGTCGTCCGCACACTCATGCACGCGTCGTTGTTCCGCCCCGTCTTCCCTCCACACGAGCATCTCCCGCCAATCGGCGACTCGGATGCACCGGGTATCCGCAGTCTCTTTCTCGTACGTGCTCCGATCCGCCATGTTGTCCACGACGACTAGCACCGAACATCTCCCGGGGCGGAGTTCTGCAAATCCGGGAACGCGTCGGACAGCATGTGCACATATCGCGAGCTCCGGAGACGTGGAACTGCGAAAATGTGGGACACGCCCGCTACGTTGAGGGTGTTCATCTGCGAGTCGTAGTACGGCGGTACGGCGGTACATTGGAATTCAGAAACAGGGATCACAGATCAAAATTTTCATCCCGTCGCGATCAAAAGACTCCATTTCTCAGACACAGACCACAAGATCAAGAACTAAAACGACTCACGAGCTCGTTGAGACGGTATGCAGGGTTAAGCGTCACCAGGATCGCACCCACGCTCGCGCACGCCCATTGCGACATCGCATACGAGCTGTCGTCGTATCATTCATGACAGAGTCAGCATTCGAGTCGAACCGCGATTGAGAAGCGCACCTATTGTTGCCCATCACCACTGCTACGCGGTCTCCCTTTCCAACGCTCAAGGACACGAGCCCCCTCGCGAGCGCGTGGATGTGTCGGTCAAACTCACTGAAATCCCAGGCAAGGCGCGTGCCGACATTCAATTTGGCCGAAGGAGGACCACCGTGCATTCTCGGTCATTCGGGGTCAGGAGGTTGAACTCTGCCCCTAAATCATCGACAAATCAGTAAGCTCTCATTTTACCACTTTTCCCTGGACGGAGCTTACAATCGCTCTGAATGTCGAAAGACGACGGCGGTCTTGTAGACCCTGGGGTAAGCGAGGATCCACGTGAACGCCTGGTCGAGCTGTTCCCCATAAGCCCTCAGGACGTCTGAATGAGATTCCGACATAAGTGTCCATTAGCCATCGTGCGGAAATTTATATGCATCGGTTTTCCCTCGAATACGGTGGCAGACCACCTTGCGTGTGTGTTCCAATCCGTCGGGTCGGACGTAACGGCAGCAGCAAGGTCGGAATCGCCGCCAACGACCGTCACGATCCGCTGAAAGTACTCGAGAAAGAGCTTGTACTGCGCCTCGAGTTTGACAGATGGGTCGTACTCCCCGCCATTGGGGATGCCGTTGAAGTAAGCCTTTACGTCCGTGGCGAACTTGTCGTTGACAGACGTATTCCCGTTGGATGCCCACCCATTCTACCAAGCTCGGGTTAAATACGTAGTTTTGACAGACGAACACGACACCCACGAGTTGAAACCTCGCCCCGTAATTGACGCTGACGATAGCGTGTGTGCCAAAACGCTGAAGGAACTCTCTATATACCACCAAAACGTTGTCATTATTGCCGTCAAACTGCTGCGGCAGATCCTCGACACCTCGCAACAGTGCCGACTCGTTGAGCATATCGTGGTAGTCCGCGAGGCGCGCGGCGTAGGCGGAGTGGTTGAAGCAATAAAGCGCGTATTGGTTCCCACGAACAAACGATCGGTCGAGCGCGAGCGCGACGGCGTTGTCAATGCCCGTGACGGCGAAATAGCGTGAGGGGAGCCCTGCGTCCGCCCGAAAGGCTTTCTGCGCGTCTTCGCCGGTGGGGTAGCTCTGAAAGCTGCCTTGGAATAACGAGTCGGATGATATGCGCACGACCGCTTCTGTCTGTATACCAGAGCAGGTCTCTCCGCGTGCTTTGCGAGGATTTCGTCCCTGAAGTAAACCGAGAGCGTTCGGCGTTCTATCGGAGGATAAGTTTCGGTCCCTCACTGACGAATGAAAGAGTGAGTGCCAGTGAGCGACATGGTTGAAGATATCTGCGAGGTAAACAGGCAACGCGAGCACCAATCAGCGCTTGTCCCGGGTAGCAGGTTCATGGTACTAGATGCCACGCTGGTGCCCGAAAGGGCCGTGGTTCTTCTCATGCACAAGAAACGTAATAGCGCATAACATGGAATCTTCTACTATTCGGTACAATGCGCTTCCAAAGAATATAAATACAATAGTGGTGCAAGTGCACGATATCCTAAAACCTAATATGTAAAGATCTATGCATTCGGTGCAGGTGCCGTGCGAGCCCACTTCTTGTGAACCAGCCTCGCACTCAACCAGCAACTTCGTGCTTGCATTCGTGCACACGAAAAGGTCGTTACTAATAAAGGTAACAGTCAATGTGTAACAGATGTGAGTGTCCAGTATTGTCGTGACGAACAACACTATTGCTTGAATTCGGAATATGGTGGTAAAGATGACGTGCATGACGAATGTGAAAGGAATTGCGCGAATATTTTTCCCACATGGGCGGGCGGGACAGAATACTAGGGGTTACAGGTCGAGAGGAGAGATTGCCTGGGAGCGTTTGTGCACCAGATGCGCGCGGACGAGGTGACCAGCCGCAAGAGCACTAAAGAGGGACAACTCTCCAGCCATGACCGACGGAGCAATGATACGAGCAAGGCGTTGGGTATTCGCACCAGGTTCCGTTAGGTGGGACCCTTGACTCCGAGCATCTCCAATGCTGAACTCTGGGGAGCTAGAACGGTGCCACCTCCGACAGTACCGACTTCAATGCAAGACATGGTGACAGTCGTCAAAAGAAAATCCTCTCCGTCATTCGTCTTGTTCAAGTCCAAGTGAGCGTCACGCGTAAATTCGAATAAAAGTCACGTACGGCTCCAAAAGAGTCATGCAATTTGAGCTCTCCACGTTCTGAGCGGGATCCTGACCAGTCGCGAGGAAAATCGCAGTGAGGATGTTCGCTGATTGAAGCCACCAACTGAACCAGCCATGGCGCTGCCGACGGGATCCTTCTTCATATTCAGGTTGCAGGATGCCTCAAACTGTGGTCTTCAGAACGATCTTCACCACCTTGCCGGCAATAACAGCCTCGGCAACAATGCTCTTTGCACGACCTTCGATCCAGTTGATGGCAATAGGCTTCTTGTCCGTACAATAGTTGCCAGAGAGAGCGAGGGTGACCATCTCAGGGAAGTGCTGCTGCATCACTTCGAGGGCCTTCTCCGTACACTTCGAGATCGTATTCATACCCATGGCATCAACAGTCTTCGTCGCAAAGCGGACAAAGAGCGTCCGTCCAGCCATAGCAGTCTTGAGTCTCCGCAGCCTGGCGAACCGCGATGTCGACTCGAATGCTTCCCTGATGGCCTCGTATCCTTCCTCAGAGTCCACCCACTCTTTTGCCTCGGCAGCCGCATCACAAATGACGGGAGGTCGATAGCAGGACCGCGAGTCATGCCATCGTGGGTGAGAACCGTCGTGACACCTCCACGTGCCTTGCAATCACGAGATGTGGATGCAGCCAAGGTAGCCATCGGAATGTGTACTTGCTCCCCGTAATAGTCAGAGGCCCAGCGATGCCGAGTGGAATGGGTATGTATCCAACGACGTTTTCGCAACATGCATCAAAAACGCGAGTATAGTCGTAGTTTGCCATCGGCACGTCAGAACTCTCCCGGTTTTCGTAGGGGTCGCCCGAGCTAATATTAATTAGCAGATGAAGAAACCTGGATACAGATAACTCACAAATCAAGGCCCTCCGAATCTCTACAGCACGCTCGTAATCACCAAGGACCTTCCCTTCTCCTGCGCGTAAGCAGCAATCTTGTCGTCTCGTGCAAGAAGAAGAATCTTCTCATCGTTCAACGTGGACAATGATATTGCTATTTGAACTGGTCGAGGCCCATTTTCGAAAATATCGATGCATTCCTGCAAGGAACGCACGGGAAGATTGATGCGTGGCTCTTTGGTGACAAGCGAGGTAGTTTGGGCGCGAAGCTTCGTATCCAGAAGGAGAGAGCGGGTACACCATTGGACTCGTTGGAAGTGGGGATATCTATGGGCAGCGAGAATGGGCTTAGAATCAAGGGGAGTCGACGGCATAGTTTCAGGTGAGTTGGTAGTTCCGAAGTCAGGTCTCGACGTAGGAGGACCTATTGCAAACGCAGGTTTGTGGCGTATAGCGGTGGCCTTCACTGGATGGTGTCTCCACCTTTTCATTCGCGTCCCTACCCCTGTTGACGGGACCAACGGATCTAAACCGAAAATTTTGCGGTTGTAGCCCTCTGATAGCTCCATCCGCTATACCTTTGAGAAGGTAACCGTTCAGAACCATACTGGCGGCGAGGACAAATACAATCCATTTCGAGATGATGGGGTCGCCAACAAGGTTGGTCCAGCCAGACATAAAGTTATCGATAATCTCGCTGGATCTGAAGAGTGCACGGGGGTGTGCCAGGCTGGGAGGAATGGCGTTGATGTGCAAAGGAGGAGTAACTTTGCCAAACACGTCCACGGGAGACATATGGCATCCAAAGGATTGAGCGCCGACATGGGCTATAGGTATTGAGATTTGATGTTGTATCACTCCATCACCACGTCACCGTCTTCGGCGGGCTTGTTAGATCTGGCTCTCTGGGCGCGTCGCTCAACCGCGAAAGCCTCTATTCTCACTTTCAGTTACGTGTCTGGAGGCCCGAGTAAGTACGGTGAACGAATAGAGTAAAGAGGGCTCACCTGGAACGACGTCGTTGATCGTAAGTGGGACCCTATTGAACGGATCCTTGGGATCAGACAAGAGATGCGATTTGATCGTAGAACGATCGATAATGGCTCGGGAGGAAGGCAGCAGGACCGGATCGCGCATCAACGTAAACATGAGCGGATCTACGAATGATTATATCAGTCTCCCAGAGAACGCGTCGCGAGGACGTAGAACCTCACCCAAATATTCGTCCGGGACGTCGCCCAAGTCTTCCTCGACCTTGACGACGAACAATCGCATCTGTTCGAGCTCAGGCTCCGACTTTAGAGCCATCTTCCTCGCTCGTTCGATTGCCCTCCCGAACAGCTCCTTCTTGTAACTCCGCCCGTCGTTCGCGACCGCACGCGCAAATTCGTCCCGGTCACTCAAGTTCAGATACACCTGGACGATGTTGCTCAGAAGCTGCTTCGGATCAAAGTGGTACTTCTCCAGCTCCCTGACGCGCAGCTCCCCACACTTGGGACCGACGAGCGCTTCGAGGTTGTAGTCCAGCATCGCAGCCAGCTTGTCCACGATTTCGGGCATCATGAACGGCACCTTGGTCTCTGCAGTAAAGTCCTTGAGCAGCTCCACGGTCGATTTGCCAAGGGTAGTATAGCTGGACGCATAACGCTCGAGCCCGCGGAGCGTATTCTCGCGTTCACGCCGGTGCTGAGCGGGGCGAGCGGCCCAAGTGGTTTGGTCCCGCATCTCGGTCTGGATGTTGTGGATCTGCGTCAGTTCACTCAGGGACTCGTCCATGAGATAGGTGACATCGTTGATCATCAAATTGATGAAGCGAACGAATTTTTCAACGCCCCTTTCAAGTAACCCGTAAATACGCGAAGAGCTCTTCGCAGCGAGACGTCATACTCACAGTGCCTCCTGCCAGTGGTTGAGCGCTTGCCTGTGAAGCGGATTACTCCAGATCGCTTTGAGAATGTACGCGACGTTCCTCCTTGAGGGCCCGTCAGACCCATATCTCAGCAGTAGAAACGAAACACTTGCCTAGCATCTAGCGAGTAGATTACGGGTCAAAAAATCAGTATGTCGGTCAAAACGAGTATACTCACTAAATTTATCGTAAAACTGCGAACTTGCTCCCGTCTGTTCGACCTCTTGTTTGGAGTCGCCGTGTCATTATTAAAATGCATGCAAGGCTTTTGAATATAACCACCGATATAAAAGTGTGTCAATGCTGGGATCAGATGTTTCAATGCCAAGGGATGGCTGTTCAGTTTTTCGTCCAAGATTCCTCTTCGTTCGTGTCCGTATGGTAGGACGCCGTAAAGCAACGCCTACGACAACGTCAGCATTGTTTCCACTGCGACCGTTTCATATTCAGACCTCGTTGATCTTGGCCTTCAAGAACGGATTCTTGATATACCAGGTCGAGGTCAAGAACGTGAGAGCGAACAACAACAAGTCATCCTTCCCGGATAAATTCAAGCTATCCGGTGAGTGGCTGAACAATTCGCCCATGAACACGCGTTGGAAACATCGAGATGAGAAAAGCCGTACCGGATAACGAAAAGGAAAAACCCCACTACGTCTTCCAAGATATATTCAGAAAGCACTCTGAATGCCATTGGAACTTCCTCGGGAAGCGGCAGTCTGCCAAGAGTTCAACGAAAACCTCGTCATTTATCATGAACAAACGCACTCTACCGGGGGAGTGGGGTGTAAACCTTTCGGGTCAGCTCGTCATATTAGCCAGGCCGAGACGAAATTAGTGAAACCAATGTATCGGAAGATGAAGTCTGGCTCGAGCAGTTGCACCCGGAACGCATACTGTTGTGCTTGAATTTTCGCCATCTCAGTCTGGATGACAAGTCAGACGGTGAACGCTTCGAACCGAGCATGCGCACCTTCATTTGGTTTATGGCTGCTTCAGTCCGTGCATGGACAGGACTCTGGAAGGAGCGTGAATGGAGAGCAGACCAAAGAATGTGTGCGACTGACACCGATCCAAGAACCATCGCCATTGATCATGTCGTGGTGACGTTGCAGTTCGTCGTGATGGTGGGCAAAGTCATCGTACGTCTGCGTGGTTCTAAGGTAGCCGTAATGACCCATGGCATTGCAGAGATAGAAAATCTCGGAGATGAAGTTTGGCGTTGCGGCTGACCCAGGGATAAAGCGCGTCCGGTCGATTGCCAGTAGTCAAGCAACATACCCCCATTGTCTCGCTTCCTCGGACGTAGCCTTGATGCGCGTCTCTTCGCTCACATCCATACGCTTCGAAATAGAAAAGTACAACGGGTCGATGCGATCCATCTACCCGGGTTGTCAGAAATAAGAACTGTGCCCAATGAGAGCGGGACAAACTTTGGAGTATTGAGCATCGATAAAAGGCTCCGCAAAGCGAAGAAGCACACTTTGCAAATTGAACATGAAGCTATCAGTTGCAACCGTTTGTGGGTCCACCTAGGAAAGACTTAGAAACATCGCAGGAATAATCCGTTCGTGCCACGCACCTGCATGCCTGCACGTTTGACGTTCAGTTTGATTGAGGTGGCAAAGTACTCTAATACCGCCTCCCTGGACTCCGGAGATGCGCGCACGAGGGTGTTGAAATTTTGAAAGAGTGATGACTGTGGGTGTACCGTTGTCATGGTTGATATCTAGTTCACCGTGACCTGCTTACCTGTAGACTCTTGACTGCCCCTCGCAGACTCGCGGTCGAAGATTCTACGTCATTCCGCGTACGTTTGGTTGGTTCAGAGAAGTAGTTTTGTGCGATAGAAGGCTGTAAAGATGGTCATGGCCGATAGTGATATGAGTATGTTTCATCTCACCCATTCCTTACTGAATGCCCCGAGTCGACACAAGGGACCCATCAAGCTGACCGTTTCAAACGTAGGGCCCGCCGCATGCGGTGGATTCCACTCGTTCAGTCTAGTCAACATGACTGCTATGCTCTTGACGAAAACGAGTGCTTCTATGCCACCAACTACACCTCTCCACGAAGAATCACCTCCCGCCAGGCCCTCGGGTCTGAACAGAGACGGCGGATGGAACAACAGCTGGCGCACGACCGGTCGGAGGACGCCATCGATCTCGTTTTCAGGTTCGAAACGGCGAGCAAGATCTTCCAGGAATGGTTCGACTTCTGTCGGAGAGAGAGCTTGACTCGAGGAGGATGCAACGGTCGCGAGCGGGGTCGAGAGCGCAGACAGTGACAACAACGGGCCAACAAGTTCAGATGGGCCAATATCTCGCCTGTGCGAAGCATCAGAGGGGTGATGCATGATGCACGGTTTGGGACACACCCTGCTGGTTGGGGAAACATTTCTGGATCTCGTAAAGTGAGGCCGGTATAACTGACCACGAGATCTCGAACTTTTTCGAGCAGGGCAGACGCTTTCTGCAAATCATTGACTGGACTCTGTGAAACGACACATGAATGTTGTGGAGCAACGCCAATGTGATGGTGTCAAGTGCGCTAGCAACAGCACGGGACGTATATCGACTTTGTCGGATTCGAGCCGATAATCACCCAGAGCCTGGACAGAACTTCTCGAATCAGGGCGAGTGAGTGAAGCTGGAGCCAAAGTGGTCGTGACGTTGAGGATATGCAATGTTAGGAAGGAGACAATCTAAGGCATTCTGTGAGGGCGTAGAAACTAAACAAGGAGGCCAGACAAACCAAAAGAAGCTTGAGTCGTGCAACTAGGTTCTGGCCTTCGCGTCTGCTGGGGGGCTGTGCGTGTCCCTCAGCATAGAACCCTTGGTGCCAAGCAGAGAAGTCGAAAGCTTTTGGCCGAGACTACTAGGTTCCGCAGGTTGTGAAGATGATGGTCGGATCAGTGCGCTGACGGTGCCTTCAGCCGGAACATTTGTGGTACTCCGGGATCTAGTCAACATGCGCGCAGATCGGATCCTGCGGACCTGGGTACATAGTTGATGTCAGTAACAGCGACCCTAACCCGAATTGGGGTAATACCCAAATCGAGTGAAGAAACAAACCTACCTCAACCATAACCGTTAGGATTGCCGCGTAGAAGGTGCCAAACACGAATCAATCGAGTACTAAAGACAGCGCTACGAGGGCGCAAAACTCCTTGAGACCACCAACCTTACTTCTAGCACCCAAAAGAAGGGCTACGATCTCCAATCCATAGTCGCGAAGAATGTGATTTCCACTTGCGTGCATCGCATCAAAGACAACCTCGCCAGCTGGCTTCATCTGGCCTCTCTAGCGACCCTCCTTGACAGGGGTCGTGAGATGAGGATGATTGAAAACGGCTTTCAAGATAGCGAACCGAAGTTGCTTATCGAACCCGACCGTGCAGACCAGGAAGGGGAGAGCTTCCGACAAGCTCATCGGATCCAGATGAATCTCGAAGTAATACGACAGCGGAAGGGCAAGCATGAAAGAGAGAACAGACGATGAAAGGATGGCAGTAGAGAGCCAGAAGTTAGAACCCAATGCTCTCGATGCCAAGAAAAGATTATGCATGCATCAGGATGTAACCGGCAAGGATGTGAAGAATGTCCAGAGAATCGGCTTTCTGGAATTCGGCAAGTACTCCAGTCGATGCGATACTTTACCATTAGAGAAACTAACCTTTACTAGTTCCCAGAAGCGCATGGTGAAGGTGCTGGCAGCGTAAGCGATCCACTTGCTACTCTTCATTTCACCAATGCTTTCATCAGCGCCACTCTGTATCTGATATTTGACCCCGAACGAATCCGCAGGAAAAGAAAGTTTAGGATTTAGAGCGTTGGCAAATTCGTCCTGGGCATCTGGCAAGAATGACAGAGTGACAGTCTGTTTCCCCGAAGCTTGGCTTGATACATCCGTGAAGCAGGTGTCTTTAGCGGTCGCGTGGAAGCAGAGAGCGGAGTAAGTCTCTCCGGAGAGGGTAACAAACTCGTTCGAAATATAATGTGTCCAAGTTGTCAATGGATGAAATATGGTTCGCCCAGTTCAATGACTTCGACATAGCCTAACCATCCGCGATGTCAGCGTTTTATAAGGGGCGTGGTGGCGAATGCGTACCGTATCCACATTTGTCGTTGACGACGTTGCGCATGTGTCGCTGTCGATGACGTTGCGGGTGAGGAGTCGTTGTCGCGTTGACGTCGCCGTTGTGTGAGGGTGCGTGCTGTCATCGTTGTTGAGGTCGCGGGAGGCCGGTGAGGGTCCGTGTGTGCCAGTGCGTGAGTTGTAGTCGTCGTCGTCATCGCGTCACGCATGACCCGCGAGTGAACCCGCGCGCAGGTACGGGTACGTATCAGCGCTCATATACCCGTGCGATTCCCCAGTCGAGACGGACCATCGAGATCGAGATTCCACCGAAATAATTGCCTGAGTCAAAGGGGATGTCACCTGACATGGTCATCTAATAATATGGACATTAGCAAATGAACTAGGATGGATGGCCGAGTTGCAAACCAATCGGATTGGATGACTTTGAAGATCGTTCCAGCGTGCGACTCGATAATCGGGCACCGTTGGAGGGCGTTCCACTTCAGCGTTCGCGTTCGATTTCACGAGCGATTCCTCTCTCTTGTGCTTCATCCATACCGACATTGCGCAGCTTTAAGATGTCGAGTTTGACGCAGCGTTGCCGAAGATCTGGAGAAGCTGACAAGAATAGGCTAGAGTTGTTGTGCGGCACATAGAGGTCCTCCGACTTCTGGCTAAATCCAATTGTTCGACAGTTCCTTCAAGGTCATTTGGCCTTCGCTGAAGCCGGTCCAAACAGCATATCATCCATGCGGTTCGTCCTTATTGAGCCCAATGAGGTGCCGGGTGCCGGATGTCGTCGCACGTCCGGATGGCCCATATCTATCATATCGTCATATCGACCAGCCTTGGGGCCCTTCTCGGCCACGCAACACATACGCCTGTCGAACTCGAGAGGTGCGAAGAATATGACTAAATGACCATACCCGAACTCCCGTATCCGCATGCCGCCTACGAGCCAGCAACATTAACATTTAGGTCCACGGCATGAGAAGTACAAACGACACACCTTGAATCAGACAATCTTTCGCCACAGCGCGACGGCAGCACGAGTAAGAGTATCATCGAGGTACAAGACGTATTGGTTTTTAATTGCTGTGCAAACGGAGATGAATGCAGAGGCTGTGTGCCGCAGCGCGTGCGCCGGTCACGTGTGAGCACCTGGTCATGCATCCGGCTTTATGTATACCCAAGCTTCCGCTGGCTCGCAGTTTTGAAGATCCAACATTTGAGTATCGAAATTTAAAAGGACACAAATCGCGGGATGCTGTGTAGTCAAGATCTTGAGGGATTCGTGTGTGCTTTGTCGCTCGCCGTTATCGCGGGTTACTACGCACATCTAGTGCTGATTCTGTGCCACTGCTGAATAAAGATACGAGAAAATTGTTACATTCGTGCCTTGTTGATGATCGGGGTCAAGTAGAGGGATGCTGATGTGCTATGGCAATGGATATTGACCATCATTCGTTCCTTAAAACCCCAGATTGTCCTTAAGTTGACGAGCTCGAGGTCGGTGGTCGCATCTCGACTGACCGAGCAGTAGACGTCCTTTCACCTCCGCCAAATCCCGACCTCAACACGAAAGCTTCGACGGGAACTCCTTGGATACGAAGATGCGAAAGATGAGGATATGACCCAGGTAGTCCACATTTATTTCTACTCCAAGAGAGAAAAGGCCACAAACACGCAGTATTTCGTCGCTCTTGTCCAAAATATCTCGCGAACAAGAATGGAGCCACCACTGGGGCGTCAATAGCATAGCAGGTCGGCTACTAGCCGAGAGTCATGAAGTAGCTGCTTCTCCACACTGAATAGCCTGAGAGATAGAATATGATTTAACTGGAAGATTAGATTTCCACGACCATCCATGGATTCCGTCATGAGCGCCACGTTTCTGAAGATCGAGCAGGACAGAACGAGCAAAAGGGATATAATATAGGCGCCCGTTACTATACGGAGTTCACCAAGACAATCCGCGAGATAGAAGACCTGCGCGGTCAACGCTTTCGGGCCAACGACGCGCACGAGTTAATGTCCATCGTCGAGGAGGGCGAGGATTATCGCAGTGATAACGGATGACTCTCCCTATTCCATGTTGAGTCGCGTGGCCGTATTGTTTCCAGAGCGGGGTGATATAATTTCCTCAGACACCTCGACTTGAACGCCTCGAACCAGGAAATTACTTGGTGGCTAACATGTGGAAAAGATAGGTGGTGTCAGAAATTATACTATACTATATATATATATATATATATATCGATAATGATACTGGTAACACGCCTGGATCACAGCCAGTCTGGAGGCCAGTGCAGCGTCCAACCATCACATCCATTGTTCGGTAGTTCCCTCCGGACTCCCTGGAGATTGTCGAAGTGTAGGTGAAGTAGTCTTCGAACCTGTCGGACTCGAATGCCGTCGACGCCAAGGTAACGAGGTACCTCCGTCAGAGAGTACGATGAACATGTGAGGCGCCAGAAATAGGAATGTAATATATAGACTATTATAGAGTGATGCGTAGCCATTGGCCCAACTGCTCGAGAGCTTGAGAGTGACATCTTCTGCTGGATGAAAGAGCTCCGGGGTCGACAGCAACTTGAAACATGCTTCGGCAAATAGCGGTGGGCCGACAAATATCGAGTCGTCATCCCCAACACTCCCGTTAGCTTTTTTGATAGTTTCTGGACCCACGAAACCGCTCGGCACGATGTAAAGAAACGTAGTCGCTTGGAGGGAGTCAGGTCCATAGGAGACGATATGGCAGGGCAAGAGGGAAATGGCCAGTTGGCCTGGCGTCCCAAACGACGCTCTCAAGCGCTTTCAACAGCGCATGGTCGGAGGGTTGCTGGATTTCTGGATGCCACTCCTAGTGCATACCCGACAGTAGAGCACTGTGTGTCCATTAAACATTTCAACTCAAGCTATGGCCATGTACTAGTTATGCATACAAATCAAAGAATCAAAGAAATATATTCAGAATTCATAAAATCGGGAGGTGTCGTTGCCATCTAGCGAGTCACCCTCTGATTCATATATCGCATTTCGCAACAATTCGGCTTCAGATTCACTTGAAACGGATGTCTGCGCTACATCTGATTCTTCGCCGTCCTGCATGAAGTCTTGGTTGTTTTCGGAATTACAATCGTCGGACACGGATTCAGAAGCCAGACGGTCGACCGTACGAGCTGGTTTCGAAGCATCATTATCATCTTGCATGCTAGCATCATCGTCTGAGTCGTTGTTGGGTTCAGGCATGGGTGCGTGTGTGTAGACGTGTCCGACGGCAAGCCCCCAATGGTATCGCATCATCATGTCACGATCCACAAACCTCGGAAAGAATTAGCTAACATCAATTCAATTGTGAACGTACATACCGATTGATGTAATACATTTTCCAGTCTTTGGAGTCACGAGCATTGCAAGTGTTTTCTACACCGTCAGGATGCAGTCTTCCATCAGTAAACGAAGGAATAAGGTGACAGCACCGCAGCACATCAGCGGGATCAACGAAACCAAATGCGTCATCCCGATCCATCGGCACAAATCTTGCCCGGTCAAGGGCAGTATGCTTCCAACCAGACTTTTGGTCTAGTAATTCAAACCAGCGTACCCAAAGAAAATCTTGTCTCCGTGATTGGTAGTCCGTGGTTCCAGGACCGACATATATCACATTTGCATGATATATGCCGAGAACACGGGCATAGCAAAATGGGTGCTTCTCTGAGACCTCTCTATCAGCTAACAGCATGATATCCTGATGCTCCGTTCGAGGATTGATCGAGTCGGTCTCTCTCCGTAGATCGTAAGTCGTAAAATTAATCCGGAATAGAGGGTGCCTGTAGATTCGATCGCCCTTAAGTATGACGTGACTGAGCAAAGTCAGAGCAGATTGATCTAAATATTCCATGGAATTGAGTCCAGATGGCTCCCGAGCATGCGTATTTAAGACGTGGGAAGGGCTTGTACCATGGGCTTGTGCATGTAGACCACGGATGCGAGGCAATAGATGTAATTTCAACCTTTGAACAAAATTCTGAAGACGAGTGTTTGTCAATGTTCGAAATCACGGTATCATCTCGACATCGAAAGCGTGAGCACTTCTCACCTTCGCAGCAGGGTCACCCAAATTCTTCTGCATGAATCGAGTCATGTCTTCAGGCATATTCTGAGATTTTCCGATGACATAGCGGGCTTCTGGCATATTAGGAGTCGGATCCTCTCGCCAGAGAGTTTCTCTTCTGGCACGGATGCGACGAATGCGAGCTTGTCGACGCTCGATGGACGCAAGCTGTGAGGTGAACACTTTTTTACTCGTCCTTGTGAAGCGGCTTTTGCTTGTGCGGTGCTCGAGCTCTCCCTGTGAAGACGGAAGTCCTAATAAGTCCAACGACGATCAAGATATACTAACAGAAAATATCATACAGCCTGTGTGGAAAAGGAATCTGTTGTTCCATACGATTTGATTTGGGAAACGTAATCACCGAGTGCGTGAAGTTTATATGTGCGCAGATTCAGCAGTTTGGAACGACGGCCGGTTGTTATGCCCGGAGCTGCTACCTTATTCTGAGAGCGAGTGAATGACCCGCCTTTCGAACGAGCTTGATGTCGCATACGAGACTCTGCTTCACGCCGAAGCTCTTTCGTGGAGAATACAGAGCATGTCTCATCAGTGAAATTGCGGAGTTTGTGACCCAGATCTCGCGTGACTTCTTCGAAGATGGTGAGCGTTTCATCCGTATGCATCCGCAATTTGGCAAGACCGTGCCAATGGGCAAGGATAAACAACATCTTGATGATTTGACCATTATATGGTTCAGGAAGGAGTCCCGTAAAGACGGGAATTGCACACTGTATATGCGGTCAGGTAAGACAACAGTTGTGAGTCCATCAACAATACCACTCGCCTGCAGAAGGTCTTCAAAATCGCGTGCAGCCAGTTGTTTCAAATCAGACATATTTCGCCGAAAGCGCCGTATTGTATCACGACCAAAAGTGGGTACCTGTCTATAACTGTTTTGATACTTGAGTCCCTCTCCTCTCTAGATCACGGATGAACTGAACAAAAATCTCACCGCTGGTCAAGGGTAGCAAGCAGGTTCCCTTTTATACTATCCAGTATTCTCAGCAGGTGGATGAATATTGCTTTCCACACCCCGAGCTCAAACTCATGTAGTAGATCAACCACCAACATAAGAAAGAAATCAAATTGTAGGGCAAAAAGCCCCCTGGAAAAGGCATTCTGCACAAGATGTCAGTGCTCATCATGTACAATCATGTGACACACCAGCATACCTCTGTTGGTACCAACGATTCGTCCTTGAGAAGTCTCTCGACCTGCACAGCATCTACCACGTACTGTCCTTCATAGATGAACTCTCGTGCGGCAGTAATTTTTTCTTGCCGCTCAGTTGTGTCCTTGCGCATAAACGATTGACGCCGTAGCATATCTGTTTCTGTCGCTACCAGCGGTATCTGGTCTTTGGAGACGAGACATCGTGGGCAGGGACAATTGCCAAGGTTGCGTATGTTTGCAATGAGGACTCTACATCAGGATTTAGTAAACACTCGACTCCGAAGTGGCAACCTAAAATCAGGTCATGAAATCATCTACTTACTTTTCAGGATAATCAGCTGAATAGGTAAAGATCCGAGGAAACAAGCGTCTGGTACATCCGTCAGCACATAAAAGTATGAAACCATGTTGATAGGCCATGATAAAGTCGTCGTCAAGAAGCACTCGCCACTGGGAATGGAACAATTCCCTGTGACAATGTGTGTA
The DNA here is from genome assembly GCA_038091795.1 of Leccinum olivaceoglutinosum. Classification (NCBI taxonomy): domain Eukaryota; kingdom Fungi; phylum Basidiomycota; class Agaricomycetes; order Boletales; family Boletaceae; genus Leccinum; species Leccinum olivaceoglutinosum. Next base: position 1,819 of record JBBPPD010000102.1, on the reverse strand, counting down.
GAAGGAACTATTGGGTGGGTAACTTCCGGAGTTCTCTAAAACAAAGTCTTTAAATTCGTCAGGTAACTACAGCATATAGCAGTCAGTGATCTGCTGAGTTTTCAGAGGAATACACCTACTGCCTGAAAGTACGCCACATGGGAGCAAAGGTTTGCAGATGGCTGACATCTTTCGTACTTCGAATCGTTCCCGAAGTAGACGTAAAGGGGCCACAACTTTACATTGCCGAAGGTTGTGAGTTGTGTTGCGTCCGACCAAAACATAAGGGCAACGACCCGCCGAGGTAAATTGCATCCTGGTTCCGGGGGAGATTCCTGCAGCGCTTGATGGGCTTCAAGAAATGCCGCGGAAGTAAATAGCTCCCCATAGACCCTGGTTTCTCTCTCCTTGTGGGCAGGGTGCCAGCGCAATTCATAGGGTTCGAATCTAAAATTCTTGGAAAGGGAACGATCAAGTAGGCGTTCACGAATTATAGACAGGAGGGTACGGTAGAAGAAATTGTCGACAACATAATCTTGTGGTCCAGGATTCCGAGCTCGTCGAGGGAAAGGAACTGAAATCGTTGCATGACCTCTTATCCACCCTGCATCATGGTCCAACCAATCTTCTTCCGCATCGCTCCCGGGACGATTGTCAGATGCATTCAAGACTCCCAAGTAACGGTCTAGTCCTGTCCAATTCGTAGATCGGATATCTTCTGGCTGGAACTTTGTGCTCCCGATGATGGACACTAGTTCCCTGAAGCTAGACCGTGATTTTTGCGGCCCGTGATTCCAATACCAGTCACCCAAGAGCAGCGAGCTTTCATTGGGATAAGGGTGGAAGGGATTGGAGAGGCTCGCGCCTTCATCATGCTGGGGAGTTGGCGCATCCTCATTCGAAGGATCTTCGGGATCGAGGAGCGGAACGGAGTCTTTGTCGTAGACGCGGAATAGGCCAAAACTATTTGCTTGTGATTTGAATGTTGCTCGAGGGCACGCTCTTTGCGGTACTGAGGATGATGGGACTACGACAGTCAGTGACGTGGTCGTCTCGACTACAATACTTGGGGGAGGTAATGGCCTAGGTGGTTCAGGCAGGATATCCCTGAATCGTTTTGGTAGCCGTCTATTTTCCCGGCGAACTCTTCGCACGGACAAAGGCAAATCACCAATGTCCGCTGGTGGTAGATCCGAGCCAGCGGTGGTGTCAGAGGGATGACGGAACTACAAAAACGAATGAAGATCTATGTCAGCCGCTCATGCACTCGTGAAACATTCCAAGGCGAATACACTTACCTGGCCATCCTCCTGGAGTTGGTATGAACTGGAACTTGCTCTCTGGTTTGGATCTTTGAGCAAGGTTATACCATTCTCATGAGACTCGGAAATGGACACTGTGGACTGAGCTACTTCTCCTTCTCCATCAGCTTGAGGTCGCCGAGGCCTCTTGTTCTGGAAAATTTCTTTGACAACAGCGAGAGCATCAGAAAGGCGCTTCTTGCCTCTCTGACAATTCCTGTTGTGCTTCGTGAATGCTGCGATATCTGAGAAAGAGCGCCCACATATGCACACTTGAGCAAATTCTGGTGACATGGTGATTGAAAAAAGAATAATTGCCAATCGGAATCCAAGTCTTCGTTACGTCACAGGACAGACAAGTTGTCCGAGACTCCGAGTCGTTGGGACACAGCCTATGATATGCGGCAGCGGCGCACAAACTGACGGACCAGTGGTCCAGTCGGACTGTAGAAACACCGAACCGTTCGACCGTCTCATTCAACCAACTTGAAAGTGCTTCTGTGGTTCATTACATGAGTTCAGGGACTCACCGGACACCG
>JBBPPD010000101.1:0-20548 GCA_038091795.1 Leccinum olivaceoglutinosum | reverse complement strand
GTTCTCTGTTGACCATGTCTCCAATCCTCACCTCTATATCATCCCACAGATCATACAGCACCAATTATAAACCGCAGCAAGCGCGGCCGTGACGAGGACCCTGACGACGAGAGCCGGGCATTGAAGAGGTTGCATTGGTTAGGGCCGCACCCGGGCCTCAGCTTAAACAAGCAAGTTCGGGTATTAAGTAATTCGTTAGTAAACGAAAGCCTTGGGGCAGATCGAGCAGAATCGAGCAGAATGGCAGAATCGCGCAGAATCGCGCAGAATCGGGCGGAATCGGGCGGAATCTGGCAGAATCAAGCAGAATCAAGCAGAATCGAGCAGAATCGAGCAGAATGATGCAGAATTGCAGAATCGAAGAATCGAGCAGAATCGAGCAGAATGATGCAGAATTGCAGAATCGAGCAGAATCGCGTAAATACAGATAGGTCAGAAAACTCGCTCATGAGGCCAGCAGATTATGCGAAACTTGAGCAGACGGTTCCAGTTCACATAGAATAGTCGTTTCCGTGCAGTGTCGAGACTTCCTCCTCGAATTGTTTCGCTGGAAATTGTAAGTCACTGCCAAGTTGCCACTCTCACTGGAAGTCCGCGGGGTTGTTGAACGTCTGAATTCGGCATTGCTGTGATTCTCAGCAACATACTATATGACCACAGGTACATATCGAGTGAGGCGGATCATAGTACGGACTCGGATATCCCAACTTCCACCATGTCCGCACATACCTCTGCGTCCACATCATCTCATGCTAGGGCTCTTATCTCTCCATACGCTGTTCCCTGCGATTCATACAATCCAGAGTCCTTCACTGCTTTCAGCAGAAAACGGGGGTCAACTTTGTCCAAAGTTTCCGGAGGAGCCAGGAAACAAAAAAAATCGAAGGCATCTGTAGGTGTTCAGAACTATTTGAGTTCCCCTCAACTTGAATTCACTTCTATCATAAGGTGGACGGGGAGCGAACCCGTGAAGTGAAGGAATATATGAATACGCAAATGCTTCGGATCGCTCGAACAAGTCGAGATGCACACAACACAAAGATTCAATACCACCGTATCCGTCTGCGAGAGCTGGATATGATGCGATCCCTTGTGGCGGATGAGCTAGAAGAGAGTCAGATATCCCTCGATGAGGTCGAGCGTCAGATTGGCCACATCCGCAAACGGCTGTATGCCAGCGGGGGTACAGCAAGCATCGAACAGCGTGGGAAATGGTCGGGTCTCTTTGATGCCTCCTCTTGCGCTGGCTTTGCTTGTGATGAGTCAGAGTCCGGCTCAAGTTACCGGGGTTCTGGATGTAGTGTCAATGATCATGACAACATTCTCACTCCCTCGTCATGAATCACAATTTTACCTAGTGTGTATGAATTCAATCATCCCCCCGGTGTTGTACTGGCTCTTTTCTTGCCGAAATAATTATTAGTGACAACCAGATCAGTGCGTTCAAGTTCCTCAGAAATTCTATGGCTCGAGGCGCTTGATACGATGCGACTCGGACATAGTATAGACCTTCAAGTTGTGTCCATAGCAGTACATTGGTAACAAACAGCTTGAGCTGTCGAAATCGTACTAGTGCTAGCCTCGAATGAATCAAACTTATTCCACTGTTAGTACTGTGATGTATGATATCGACTCGAACTCTGAGAACAACGTTCAAGCTGGCCCACTAAGTTGCACAGTCCACTGTTCAAGTTGAAGCTTGAAGTCTCGGCTTCTGGTGTTAGTGCCAGTGTGCATGCAAGTGATTCTATTCCGAGTCCCTCCGCCGGGCAGCTTGTCGCCAGCCCCGAACTTGAACGGATTGCCAGCGATGCATCGTTAACGCTCCTAGGTCCGAGGAGGTTAGTGATGCAGTACAAGGTGTTGATCAGTGGATTCCACAACCCCAGTGAGCGAGCAAATTTGAGACCGTGTAAGACTTCATGTTACTTGGACATCTCGACAGTTATTTGCTTGACCATCGGGCGACGGCGATTGCAGCAGTAGTGGCGCGACGAACTGCACGCCGAGACTCGGATTGTACCGAGAGTCTAATTTTGGAGGCGCTCCATCGTTTTACATTCAGCCAGGCTGGTTATCGTCAACTGAACTATAAGTATTTCCATTTACACTTGTGATCACTGATCGATCGATCGATTATTCAACTACTGTCAGTTGTACGCCGAATAGGATGGGTCTCTCCGAGTCCATTGTTACACTTGCGTGCTAGTACCTGGGCCGGTGCCATGCCGCCACCAGTAAGAAGCGTCTGTGACAGTGGGAATACTCGAAGCTTCCGTGTCCTGCCTGTTACAGTTATAGATCAGTGAGTCACACCCCTAGAGGACCTAGAGCATGCAGATAACGATTACTCGCACTGACAAACTTTGCGCCCGACCATAGTGCATGTCTGCCAGCATCTGCCAGCATCTTCCAGCCCATTTGCCACTGTCAGGTTCTGCTGGAACTGCTAATAACTGCCAAGTTCTGCCCGCCCGTGCCGCATCATGTCAGTGACGAGATGCGGGCTATGTACTTGGCGGCTTCCAGGTTCTTAGATTCTAATTCATGCACACTCACGGCACACTCGCGATCAATACTGACAAAGAAGCCGTTGTACTGCCCCGTCAGACTGACGGGTATTGCTCGTACCGAATATTATTCAGTGTGACTCAGATTGTACCTGAAAGGCATTCCCCAGTTTTACGTCGGTCATGACGTTTCTCGAAGCCAATATGGTACGTCACCCATTCAATTGCCACGTTGTTCTAATCACTTACTACACTTTTCGAATCGAATTTTCTCTCACTGGCATGCTGGACCCAACCTGAGCCCAGCGGATCGGTGCCAGTGACTCCAAGGCGGGTAAGTGACCCTCAGTGAGGTGAGTACTCCTATCAGCCTAGTGCGCGTCTTGCCATTCATATCCTGCTCCCTATAAGATCACGATTCCGAATCGTGACAATTATCACTTTTGATCTCATCCTGACCGCGATCACTCACCCGGCGCGATCATGTCAAATTATATCCAGTCCAATCTCCCCATCGCAGCTCCGACCGCCGCCTCCGACACCATGATCATAGACGCCTTCTATGGACCCCTCAATGCGCACTTGGGCACTCAAAATCTCCCGGGGTCCAATACTACCAGCGACAGATCCCTGTCCTCCATGTCATCGGCTCTTGTAACTACTGATACCACCCAGGAGGAGAAAATCCGCAAGGCGGATCTTGCAGATCATGACAAGATTAATCTAGTGAGAGCGTTCGATCTCCTCGTGGAGGATATCATCCTCGACCCTCTCCTCGGGTGGGATAATAGTACAGTCGATCTGAAAGCAAAGGAGTGTCTTAATCAAGCGTCTGCCGAAAATGAAGAGTTCCCAGGTTCGTCGTCATGTTTATTCTTGTAGGAGTTACTAACAATTAAATAAACTACTCGAATTACAGGTACTCCCTGGAGCGAACCTATGCGACGATTGGTAAGTGACCGATAATTCAGACTGCATGCGTTGCCGTGCTGAACCCCATCCCGTAGCTCATAACGGAGAAAGAAAATTTGCGGACCAAGATGTGGTCGGCGGCGATGGCATTTGCAGAAAAGTACGATCTCCTTGAGAAAGCGAAATCTCAATGTCTCGCCTTTGGGGAATCCGAGGCGGACTCGGAGGTAGCCAAGGCGAAGGTAGCCAAGGCCGCGCGCGACCTCTGCGATCAAATACTCAATGAACGAAACTGGAACACGTACTACCTGCACAACCCCAAAGGCAGGGTCACAGAGGTACGTCCGTTCAGATTAAGCATCGAATCTATTTCACATTATTTCAAAGGGAACTATACTATTCGCGAACCCGATACTCCATGAGTATCACAATTCCTTTTGGTACCAACACTCGGCTTCACCGCTCAAACGCCTCGACCTGAATAAACCGAAGTGGGCCACGACTCCGATTCGACTCCTTGCATGTTCTGCAACTGCGGTGAGGGTCCATCTCCGAGTCGATTGTCCGTATGTAGCTGAATCGTGGATGTCCACAGTTAGCTTGTGCACTCCGCCGTGTAGCACACGGCACTGGCACCAAATCGGCGATAAAAGAGTCGCCTCGGGACGTGCGGAACCAGCCTGAGGGACTGCGCTACAGTGTCAAGTACTACGCGCCAGAAGAGGCAAAAATTCTGGGCGGCATGAGACAGGTTTTAGCGAGAGCGCCCAATGACCTTGTCCGCCGTGGATTCGAAAGCATGCTGTTCAATCTCCATCAACGGGGCTTGTGAGTCACATTTTCGTCCACTTATCATACCTACTTACACATGTAACAGAGAAAACCTGCCTACGGGCTCTAAAGTGTCCGATTTCTTCATACCGTCTTTACAGGAGTTATCCGGCGCACTTCCATTGGCGCAACCACAAGGCTGGAACGCTGAACCACACCCGGCGGACAGCACACTTTTCTTCCCTGACGAGCCTCCGACTTCTGGTTCATTCACTCCGAATCATGTTGTTTACAACGATCAAACTCAGGCTCTGGTTGCAAGTGGAAGTTGGATGCTGGATGTGAATCACGTTTGAATGTACTATCCATTACTACAGATCAGATAACTTGAGTAGTGTGCGGTTTGAAGACGGGCTCGATGTATTAGTAGCTTCTAAGGACGTAGGTACGAAATTTGTAAATCCATGCCCATCAAGCCATCAGCGTCCCGGGGATGATCAGTACTATAACAATCGACCCGGTCCGTTTCATGGAAACTCACCGAAAAGATCGGCCGAGCGATGCTCAACACACCTTGAGTGCGGAACAAGTGCATACTCCGGGGCCTGCGCCCAGTTCGTTCAGTTGATTCAAGTACCTTGGCGATTCGATACATACCGGTAAGTGCATCTAATGGTCTTGCGGACGCAAACAGGTCCATTTTGATTCTCGAATTCTCGAGTCTTACTCGAAATGGCTATCCTCGAGATCTCAATACTTCATCGTTTCGAGCAATCGGGCGACATTACGGACGTCAATAAATATATTTCGATGGCTGGAGGAGGCCATAATTTTACTCCCTTTTACGTGCCGAGTCTCGTTGCTCAATTTATTCCGAGGCAAGCACCATTGCGAGCTTAGCGAGAGAAGCCTCCCATCCGTGAATATCGATCGCTCGGGTTGCGATCCAAGAAAGGTTGCATACGAGTGATCATGCAGTGATGTGGTAATAGAGAAGTGTGACTACGAAATGGTATGATCAGGAATGGTATGGGAAAGAGCCTGAGGCATGATCCCGGCCACGAGAGCTGCGAGGGTGGGTGGGACCCAAGCAGGTTGCGTGATAACTCAGATTGTGCCAGTCGAGCCTGAGGCCTGACTGACAAGTCGGAGTTGAGTGACGGGCTGACAAAGGTGCGTGCGAAAGGCGCTCCTCAGCTAGCCCTCGTTGAACCTCGCAGTGCCATCCATCCGAGTCCGCAACCTCTCGCAATGATGATAATCCTACGACTGCGTAAAATTCTGGGAACCCCGTTTTACGGGTCCAGCTCCGACCGTGGCGGAGGTGTTATAGGCGCTCTCGCACTTCCACATTGAGCGAGCGTGCACATGCCCAAAGTTTCTGTCTTTCACGGTATCTCAGAACATCCAATCTGACCACGACGACAGTGATGCATCCATCTTCCTCTCGCTCACGATTGCAGCTGCCACATTACCATCCACCTTCGCCGCCATCGATCGAGAAGGAGCACCTTGCCTAATCACCGGACAACGCACTGGTCCTGCCGTGGGCTCTGGTACTATAATATTACTCCGGAGTGGGCCCGTCACTGACTCCCGTTCGATAGGTTTATTCTCCCGTATATTAGCGGCATAGGACCCCAATCCGATCCTCGGCGTCCGAGTCGACCGTGACATCAACTAGGGCTCGACCTATAATAAGATCGTCTCCGATCACTGGAATAGTCTCCCTGGGGAAATGAGGGCGATCTGCGCAACTATACCCGACGGCGGGCCGACGCGAAGCTCGAGAGCATGAGTTTTGACCTGATCGTCGTGAGTAACCCCCCTCCACCTGATAGCGTGTCGACTGTAGCCACTGGAATCCACGCGCACACTTACCTGCCCTCACCCAGTGCGCATATACCTATCATCATATCTCGTCGATCGATGATGTGACACAGACCCTCTCTCCTCGACGTACTTGAACACGGGCAGGTCTCTGCTCGCCGTCTTGACCATGGATTCAACATATTTCAAAAGCATAATCACATCGTCGTCCACAAGGGAGGGTTCACAGAACAGAACATCCATTCTACGTGAGAAAGACGTGGCTGAAAAGATATGCGACTCTCTCCTTCAAAAGGCTTTCCACCAGGCCCTAACTACGACCTCCCGTGCCGACTCGGATGCCATCCGTTCGACGTCGGCGGACTGTGCGTGTTATTGTTTTGCCCTCCCGAGTGTCGCAGTCGATGCGAAAATATTTTGCCATAGGTTCCACAGGTACGACTGACTCGTCCAAATCCTTCAGTTGTGTCGCTCTGGTGCGGTTGAGTTTCACCAAGATGCACAATGGAAGATGCTTTAGTTTGATAATAGGTTCAATATCCATAACGGGTGGTTCCTCGGGGCTGAGCAAGATGTCGCAAACTACGCCGCGTGCACCATTGGTAATGTCGAGGTCCGTTTCCACGTTTTGCGTGACCATGACTTTCATCCCAACGCTGACCTCCACCATTGCAGGAAGATCTTTACGTCGTTTTTTGCCTGACTTGCTCATCGTTCCTCGTGTCACGGCAACAGCGTAGCGCTCAGCAAGTGTCAGAGGTTCACCCTTGATCGTATCCTCGGCATGGCATTGGAAAATGATGTGACCTGTCTTGTGATTGTGTTGCCTCAATGCAGCCTCATTCCAAAGGCGCCGGACTGCATGACGCGGTGTTATCAATGCAGCGTCGATCCATAGCACAGAATTGAAATCCGTTTCGAGACAGTTTGGATTGGTGAGGAGGAGGGTTCGTAACATTTTGATGTGGTGCTGCTGGACTTGACCGAACCGAAAGTGCTGCAGAAAATCCCGCCATCCCTCATCAACTACGCGCATTTGTTCTTTGAGGACAACGACTGTGGTACTTTCTTCATAGATTAGGCGTCCGGTTATGCTATCGTGTTTTTGCTGCGTTGCCACGGCAGGGAAATATAGTGCCTCTGTTTCTGACGCAACAGGAGGAAACTGGAAAAAGTCTCCGCATTTGATGACAGACACCTCCAAATGAATGAGGAGATGCTGGCTCGCCGGCAACCATTTTTCCGATACCTATATTTCGGGAGAGCTTGGCAAAAAAGGCCTTTCCAATCATTGATATCTCATCAATAATCAAATACTGAACGGGTTTCCATAATGCCTGCAGCTTTGCCTTGGCTCCTACGCTCAACTCTTTGCTGCCCGAGTCATCGCCCTGTGACATCATGCCAATTGTGTGAGTGGTCTTTCCGTCAATCAGAGATGCAGCAACACCCGTATATGCCGCTTTCAGCAAGATGTGCTTGACACCTCTCTGTGCAAAGTACTCGGTGACGGTTCGGATGACTTTCGATTTTCCCGTCCCGCTTTCTCCATGGATTATCATTTGGAGTGGTGGGATCTTTTTGCCAGCGAGAGTTTGATCGAGGTGCCATGTGATGATATCATATGCCCGGAATTGGTCATAACGCAGCATAGATGGATCGACCGGGGTCAAGGAGGCTTCAGAAGTCTCGGACGAGTCCGAGTACGAGACACTTGGCCCCGAGTCTGAGTTTGCAATGCCAGGGCCAGAGAGTTGGGTAACATATCCATTGTCACGATCACTGACGCCAGCGGAAGTTGTTTGTGAAACATCCGTGCGTCTGAGGTTCTGCTTGTTGACATCTTGACTCATCTGCTGTTTCCATAAGAGAATGTTTCCGATGAGTCATTCTTAGTTGCATTCCGTACGCCAAGCGCTTGGGTTGTGTCTCAGTAGATACTCTGTTGCCATCAACGTCTGATCATGCCACATTCACATTCGTTTCGTAGTACACCATCTTTTTTTAATTGGACCTAGTAATACCTTTCTTTGCCAAGTTGTTGGCTCGTTGATCCTCATGTTACCATTTACTTTGAATGGGTACTATCTTCTTTGACTTCTGACCTTGTGTGTGCACGACTACAATTTTCCAAGCAAGGTTTCTGCCGTCGCAAGAGTCTCGGCGCTTCCACAAGTAACTTAATTCAGTCTCATTTTCCCAGGGGGTGGTGTGAATCGAAGGATGCAGCTACCAAAACCATTTCCATTCGAATCGAAACCAGGAGGAACATATCCGTCCGACTCGAACGTGACGTACGTAAGAGCTCGAGCCATTCGTTGTCCACAACTCGAACCTGTTGTTTTAAACCGACAACTGTCTCGAATCGCTCGTATAGTGAACGTCCAAGGAGGTCGTATTGTAAACGAGGTATTTGCCGACGAAGTGCGGCCGTGCTTTCTAGTTACGGTATGTACTAGGAGATGCCGCATGACAAATAACAAATAACCGTTACTCCACGCTTGTACAGATTCTCATACACCAATGCACCCGAGCGAATTTTCTGCAACTCAACTCGGTGCCTATGTCATCGACCCATCCAATGATGTGCCCCGCATGAGCCTCATGTCATATCTCTAGCCTCCAGGTGAAAAGAAAGAAACCCCCAAGGTTGATGGCACTGACCATTTTCTCCATGGCACCCACTGGCAGGACCGCAACCGCGGGGGACGATCACGAAAGAACCAGGGCGTACATAACTTGCCTTGTTCCTTCGAAGGATGCAGCTACCAAAACCATTTCCATTCGAATCGAAACCAGGAGGAACATATCGCGCGAGCCTAGTAGTCGAGGCTGTGATTGCGTGAGTTGACGAGCGTCGAGCATGTCATTTCGTTTTTGCGGACTGACTGATTTCGTTGTCGTCTTCTTTGTACACGAACATGGTGTCTGGATATCTCTCTGGAGCATAAGTCATGACAATGTTCCTTCGAACTCTATTGAGTTCCTTCTTCCACAGTTTGCAACTCTAGGTGGCATTGACGGTGTATCCATCGTCAATGGTATACATGTGAGTACTTGGGTGCTCGTATCATGCTCTCGGCACTCACCGTATTCGTAGCTCGTGGAGGGTCTGTTTCGTGATAGAAGCCGTACTTGGGGCGAGAATACTTGCACCGTCTTGATCCACTATTCACCCACGTCCAATTCACAGTTCTCCATCCTATTCTTCCTCAGTCTTTTCCATTCCATAAATCGCTTATGTATGAAACAATATCCCACTCGAAGAATGATCAGCAACAAGGTCGCAACAGCAGACGCAAAGGTTGACGTGCTCGAAGGAGACGCTAAGTACTGGCGCTCCATGCAGATCATCGATTCATTAACGAGAGCTTCTTCAAAATTGCCCTTCGACTGTTCAGGTTTCTCTGTAATCGCGTGGGCACGCTCGTGGACGGCACTACGGACCGTTGGAGTGATCTCGCTTGTCCCGTTCTCCGATGTAGTGCGTATGTCAGTGATATTTCTTATCATTGGTGACCTTCTACCTGGTCCTCATCTCGGGCATCAGCCCGTTGTTCTTTGCCATTGTGGGAAATGCATTCGCGGGAGTGCACCGTTACCGTCACAATAAAGGCGTCTAAGAGCCCGAGTGCGTGTATCGTTGTCGTTTCTCGTTAGGCACCTAGCCTTAACTAACGGCGACGGAACCAGGTCCAGGCTATTCATGGTCGTCCCGATGCTGGTCTGCACGACCATGATCACTTTCCAGTGCGTATACCTTTCTTGCGCGCTCGTTGTCGCTCCCCATACCCCTCACCCATTTTCGTAACTGCGTGATTTCTCCTGACTCCATAGCGATGTTGTTGGCGAGGTGCCTGATCTGATGATGCTTATTTTCTTCTTCAGATTCCACATAATTCGCCGCGTTCACATCGACGTCATCGCTGCGGTTCGATTCGATTCCATCAATGTCAATGTAATGATATCTGCAAGAACATATCACGGTCATATTTATTCATGTTCATATAAGATAGGAAGGGAACGCGAGGGCGTGGGCGCGATCCTCGGTATCAGGTCGTCGTCCGTGTCCGCACCTGGCAGCGATAGCAATGGCTGACCAGGCAACGCAAGCGCTAGATCGCTCGTTTTGTCGCCGCTCGTCTCTATATCGGAATCGGGGAGACTTGAAAAGGATATTCGACTGGGAGAGGAAGGTGCGATCTTGGGGTGTCCATCGTCCTCAAGATCTGGGAGATCCAACCTTGATATTAGGGGTGAGCGCTGGGTGGGGAAAGTTGGTTGTAATCGGTCCACGATGCCAACGGGGAACTGGAGGTGGAGGATGGCGGTTCAGGGTCCAATTCAGAAGGCCGAGGTATGCTGATCGGAGCCAGTAGAGGAGGGGGGCATCGAACTCGACCTCGAGCAACGACGAGGGCTCATGGGGTGATCGAGGTGAAGGGTGGCAATATTCCAGTGTAGGCGGTGCGGACGAGTCCCAGACAGAAAAGAGCGTGTTTGACTCTGGGAAATCATGTATCGAGAGCGCCTGCGGGGATGGGGGATCCCAGCTCGGGGAAAGTGGCGAGAGAAGAAGCTGGGCAAAATGTGGCGATGGGTGCTTTGATGGACTAGGATAAGACTCGTCGTCGTCGTCGCATTCCTCCTCGATCTCCTCGACTTGATGATCATAGTAAAATGGCATGTCGAGGTCAGCATCGGGCAGATTGAGGGTCGGAAGTGGCACCGTCGGTGGCGGGGTGGGCGGCTTTTGCGAATCCAAGTCCTGCCGACGCATGACGGGCGGGGAGTCGAGGATGCCGACGAGATGGATAGAATACAGCGGTGCGAATTCGCCGGCTTCTTCTACTTCCGACAGAGGAATTCGGATTTGACGTACTTTTTCATGTCGTGGTTGAATAGTCAAAGTACTATGGTCTCCGAGTTTTCTCACTAACAAATGACGAACGACGAATCGTCTATCGCTCGGTGCCTGTGTTATCATACTTGGACATGTTATTATTATTGACGGTCGGCGATCTTGATTCCATGACAGGTCGTCAGGACATGAGCCGGTGCAGGCTAAATAAGTAGTTCCCCTGAATCACGTGCTGACTACTGTTGAAAAAATTCATGCTCCATTTTTACGTCATCATCAACCGCGGTGCCGGTGACCACATGGCATGGACAAGTTTCCCAGCCAACGTCAGTTCAACATCGACTGTTTCCCTCTGATCCCAACTGAGCTCGACGATCTCACTAAACGCGGCAGGGTCATTGCCCGTGACCTCACTGAGGTGGTGAACGCATATAACATGATATAAGCAACTGGAAACCAACAAAAACGGTACCGTTTCCTCCTTTCCTTTTCTCTTCCTAATTGTTCATCACTCGCAGATGACAATTTGAGACACCCATTGGTATTTGTCCGAGGTTGACTTGTCTGCCACTCGCCTCGAAGCATTCAATGTCAAAGAGGCATCGGCCGATATGAATACCCTTCGCACTGCTTGTCAGAGTCTTGTCAAGACCGTCTTGATGAACATCATAGGCGAAGGAAGCCACTCCTCTCGCGATGGAACAAGCCTCTGGTTCTGCTCAATGTTTACACGCAGCAAGTTCTCGCCAAGTAACATTCCTATCTCTTGGTAAGTCGTCTAACCATGGAGGAGATGCATGTCCTGACCGGTCGAAGAACCGAATAAATTGACCGCGACCTCGGGTCGAGTTCGTGCTCAAGAACTTCGGCATTTCCTCCTTCAGACTTGTCCCGGGTCTTGCATACATGCGCAAAATCACGGACATCGAGATTAGGGCCCTCGGAAGAACCGGTCTTCGATGAATACCACATTCGGGACTCTCAGTCGCATCCATCTCCAATCCATGCAGGTCAACCTTCCCACCCAGGGTCTCGACGTCTGATCGCGAGCGAACCAAGCGCTTCTTAAACACTGAGCGCGTCAACGTTTCCCTCGCCGATGACATCAAGTTTGACATCAAGGAGTTCAACCACCCCATGATCTCTTCCGTGTTCAAGCCCGTGCTCGTCAACCGCTTCCGCGACCGAGCACACGCTCGAGGAGCACGTCCGGGGCATTTTCGAATCTACGGAACCGTCGTGTGTTCCGAAGTGTTTGCAGACACGGGGCCCGCCCCGTCGTTTATAGCCACGATCTGGAGCGAGATCAAGCATGTGCGGAAGCTCGAGAGAGGTGTTGCGTGGCTGGCTGACGACTGGCACTGGGTTCATCGAGGGCGAGCCCTCCATCGCTATCGAAGCCGAGCCTCAGATTCTGCCCGGCGAGGAGCATGGTCTACCCAGGGTTGGCTCCGGGCCTCTCGCGGGGAGATTGCACAGTGCTGAGGTTGCTCTGCCGCGGAGAAAGAGCTCCGCGTCACTCCCCAATCAACTTCCACATCGTTTTGGCTCAGGTATGTCGGCATCCACGCTGCAGACGTATTCTGCTTCGTGAAGGCAAACACTGAAGCGAATACCTCGTTTCAAGAGTAGTTCTGATGCTGCCCTTTGCTCTTTGCTTCCGACGTTGAACGCCTCGCCCTTTCTGCTATCTTCACAATAACAACGGAGGGCAAGCTGGTCAATAAGTGAGTGGTTACAGGTATTCTAGGCTAATGTGCTAACCCTCCACAAGATCCGCAGCGAAAATGTCTTACGCTGATGCACAGAATGTTCACCGATTATGAGAAGGCGGACAGAACGGACTTTATTATTGAAGAGGCGACTGTTTCAGTCGATGAGATACTTTCACGAGCCAAGTGCACATTCACCAAGTTTCAGCGAGGAGGATGGACCACATTAGCGAGGCAGTCGACCGTGATCACCATATTTTGGATTGTTGCCCCCTCGTCAGCAAAAGCGATGGAGCTCGGTGATCGCTTGCCGTTCACTCTGGTGTCGTGACAAACTTCTGGAGGCGATAGGGAACCTTTGGGATGGGCCGTTGTTTGTTCCAGAAAAGCGCTAGAGCGCACCCTCTTTGCTCAACGTTAAGGCCGTCATCCTCTGCAGACAAGCCCTCGTCGACCTTTCAGGGTACCCAGGCGGAAACGCGCAAATCCTTATTATTCCTTGATCGTTTCATGCTCAGTGACGAAGTGGAAGCCATCATATCTTCTGAGATCTTGCTCGTCTCGCGCGTTTTCTATTGTGTAAACAGGACCGAGCGGATTTGGGCTAATTGCATGGTGTTGATGTCTGCAGAAGAGGGTCCTACCAAGGCCGGGTAGGCAGTCATCCTTCGTTGAAGATGATGTCTTTTGATGGTTCACCGGACACAGCATTACACCGGCACCGGGAGACTGGATCCGTGCTCGAGTCACTGTACAAGGACCAGGACGACGGGGTGGAGGTAGACCCAGAGTACGTATTTCTGGACGGCTCGCAGGGTGTTTGCGCACATGGCGTAGTTGACTGCGCGGAAACTCGGGGTGTATGTTGGTAGTTGTATGTGATTCAAGATATGTTGAACCGGGGCCGTTGAGCGCTTGAGCCCGGTCCAGTGACTTTTCCCATTGAACACGTCAGAATTAGAAAATCCGTCTGGCGCCAGTTAGAAATTGCACATGCTGTCATCTTGGTGCATAGCCCATTCAAATACTTCTTCATCAGCCCAGCTACCGAACTCATGCGTCGTCCGCAACGCTCGCTTGCAAACGGTGTTCGTACTCATTCCTACCTCATTACGCAAGTTCTGCGCCGTCCGACAGAGTTGTCCCAGAAGGTATGACGGACACAATACTTTCTCTTCTGCACACTTGAAGGTAACATCCTATCGTCCAGTAATCATGTGCATTCGCTGTGGCACCTTTTTCCGCTCAGTGCTGGGATTGGATGTGCTACCCAAAAATCAATGGGAATGGGTGAACGAAAGGCTTATTACCGTAGGACCACCGGGTTGTGGAAGAGCACAACTACACATACCTCGTCATGGACTACGCCTCCGACGGAGACCTCTTCTCTCAGATCTTGCATCATTGTCGCTACCTCGGCCAGGATCACTTTATTAAGCACATTTTCCTTCAGCTTCTTGATGCCGTCGAATATTGCCATTCGCTCGGCATTTATCACCGGGACCTTAAACCCGAGAACGTTCTCTGCTTCGATGGCGGACTCCGGGTGGCCATCACTGATTTCGGCCTTGCTACTACCGATAGGTTTAGCGAGGAGTTCCGCACCGGTAGCGTCTACCACATGAGCCCAGGCGAGTATTTCCTCCTCGATTTTGCTTGCGTATCTCATACCTTTGCCCGTCAGAATGCCAAGGCGGCGAGTTTGCACCAACAGGGTCTTACTCCCCCCTCTTTAACGATATCTGGTCTCTCGCCATCATCCTCTTGAACCTCGCTACTGGTCGCAATCCTTGGAAATCAGCATCCTCGACCGACCCGACTTTTTCCAGGCGTATCTTCAGGATCCCCTCAATTTTCTTCCCACCGTCCTTCCCATCTCTGCCGAAGTGAACAACATCCTCTGCCGCATGCTCGAGGTGGACTGGCGTCGTCGCATCACTTTATCCGAGGTTAGGGCTGCGATACAGCAAGTGGATCATTTCTACGCAGAAGGTGTAATCTTCGAAGGAAGTATGGCACGCTGTGCATGGGAAATCGATGTCGACATCGAAAGCGATTCGGATTCTTCAACTCCTGGAGACCTTCCCGCCGACCATCACACCGGACTTCGTTCTCGCTGGAGCAAGGACAGCGATTCGGAGATGGAGTTCGCTAGGCACTCCGTTCGGGATCCAATGTGGGACGATGGATATTCCTCGTGCAATGCAACATGGGCCATTGAGTCGTCGATACGCTCACCGTCTTCAGCTGTGCTCGATCCTCTCAAGATCTACGAAGCTCCTCGCACCCCACCTTCCACGTTCTCTCCGCTCTCCACTGTTCCATCTGGATCCATTCCCTCAGTTCCTCCCACGCCAGAGGGCATCAGCATGTTGCGCACCAGGCCGATACTGGGTCCCTCCAGGCCTCTCAAAATCAATACCGATTGTGGCCGCCGAATATTCTTTACGGGGAGCAACAATACGCGCACCACCTTCTCCTCCATGCACACCGCCGTTGAAAGTGCCACTCCTTTCTCCTCATGCTTCTACCTTCCCTCCCCCGACTCCATCTCAAAGGTCTCTCTGCCTTGGACATCGGCTATGCCTTCCAGCGAGGATTTGGGTGTGTATGCAACGCCTGGTAGCCGTCGTATCGATTCGACCTCGTGGGAATACCCAGACACCGATTACCTGTCCTCATACCAGGGTTCTCGCGGGGACGGAGTTCAAAGAACCTCCGAGTCGATCGCAGTCGAACGAACACAATTCGTTGACGCTCTTTCAACGAACGCCGTCGCCTTGCGCTGGAAGAGATCGACAATGCGCCTTTCTCGTACGATGCTCTTTCGTATGCCTTTTACTTCCTCTCATTCGTCTTTCCCTAGGTGGGTCCATGCCAAGATATGCTTCTTCGCGGGCGCTGGTTTCTTTACTGACGCGTAAGTCTATTCATCATTATCACCATGAGATGCAGTACTCGAGCTGTATCAATATCTAGGTACGATATGTTCGCAATCAGCATCATGCCTCATGTTGGGCTACATTTACGGCAGCGAAAACGGTAGAGCGAGCTCCGCTGTTTCTGCGTACTTCCGTGCACTCTCATATCGTCCTCGAAGGTGACCTCAGTCCCTGGAAGTCAACTTGTCTGAAAGTCGCAACCCCCGTTGGCAGTTTGGTCGGCCAGTTGGCCTTTGGTTGTCTCGGGGACATCCTTGGTTGGTCGTAAACGGATGTGTGAGTGGTTCAACCAATAGATTCATCGACTTATTTGCCAACGATCTATTTAACTCAAAAGACGGTATCGAGCTCGTGTTCACGATCACCGCCACCTTTGGCCAAGCACTCGCAGCTCCCGGACACGCTTTCAACATCGTTTTTGTTCCCATCCTTGGGCGATTTATTGCAAGCTAGTTACGCCGTCCCCGTAGATCGCATTCTCGTCACCTTTGGATGCATACATGGGTTTATTGCGTTTTAATTTCGCCTCACCATCACCGAGACACCTCGTTTCAGTACGGACATCCAGCACGACATCAGTCGAGCGACGCGCGACATCAGAAACATTCTATCAGCAGGCCAACAGTCAGGATCCGTGGATGGGTTTGATGAACATCTCGTAGCACCTTGGGGCAGATTTCACTAAATATTTCTCGGACTGGAGAAACCCGAGGGTCCGCATCGGTACAGCTTACTCCTGGTTCGCACTCGACGTGAGCACACCGCGTAGTCGTGGACGTATGCACCTTCTGACGTACGTTCAGATACCATTTTACAGCCTCAGTTTCAATACTTTTACCATCCTGACCTACAGCAACTTTGGTTAAGTCAAGGGCAATAACCCCGACGACGTCTGCCAAAGTCTCTTTAGAATCCGGAAACATGGCGGTTACATCCCTGGGTTCTGGGCGACTTTCTTCCTCATTGATACGTGGGGCCGCAGGCCAATTCAACTTATGGGCTTTATTGGCCGTCCTCTTTTTGATCATGAGTATGTCCTATACGCATTTTCCCTCCGTCATCCCACCGACGTATCTCCACCCCCTTAGGCTTCGCGTACATTCCGCTCAACTCTACCGGTCCGGGACGGCACGTGTTCATTCTCCTATATTGACTCGCCAGCTTCTTACAGAATTTCGTTCATAATCCCTGAGGAAGTCTTCCCGACCCGGTACCGCTCTACGACTCCATGCTGCGTTTCAGCGGCGTGCGACAAGTTTGGAGCTCTCGTCGCACAGCTCGCGCTCGGTCAGTCGTTGTTGAACAATGTCAACGATATGAAGATCGTGTGAGTACTACTCCCGGGGCCCTCTTCATGGCTGCAGGACGCACTCATATTCCCCCGACTTTCATTTTTCTCAGGCTGACACCTTCGAAAATGATACAGATTGGAAGTTTTTTCCTTCGTCATGTTCACCGGTGTCCTATCGACGCTGCTTATTCCGGAGACAAAGAAGAGGACGCTCGAGGATCTCTCAAACGAACACCAAGAATCGTACGTCACCGGCGCGATCAAGAGGGGTGTTTCGTCGCTTGCTTAACGGGAAATAAAAACATCCGAACACCTGAAGCAAGCGCCGAGCCTCGCAGTTACATTACAACTTATTCATTCCTGTTTCCTTATAAGAACATGAACTTAATCGTCGCAATGGTCCGCTTTGTATATACATATGTGCGGGGAGCAAAGACCCGCTGGGACTTATCGTGCAAAGGACATCAAAGGCGTCCAGGTGAGCCTATCATACAGTTTCGTGAATGATTTTTGGTCTAACGACTCGGATACCGACAGCCATTCCATCCACCGACGTCGTTGCGTGATTTATACAGGTACTTATACATATCCGGGTTGACTTTCATTCTCACTACGGACACGAGTACTATTGTCCCATCTCCTGCTTCGGGTTTACGGACTCACACTGAGTGGAAGTGGGACGCGTGGCAAGCCCGAGAGCCGTGCACGATCAAAGGATTCCACTACACAGCGTTCATCACAGAATGCTCCACAGCAAGCAATGCCACAACTCCCAACGTGTCAACCAATGACGCCGCAAACGTTTCAGTGGCCCAGCGTGGGGTCGCCGAATCCCCCTTCAATGCCACCTCGCAGCCGTTGCGCGCCGAAGCCACCGACACTGCAATGAAGAGTCTTCCTCCCGCAACTTCCCATCCATGCACTCTCAGTCTCAGGGATGCTCTATTTTCCCCGTCTCTGGAGAGGAAGCATCGATGTCGAGCACTGGAGACGAAGAGCAGGCAGACGTTAGCTGTGCAATTCACAGGGATGCACTCGATAGCAGGGAGTTTGCTAAACCAGTGGAGGTTCCGGATGATTTCTCGGCTGTGAAGAAAGGGTAGAAGACGGGTGTATCTCGGGATCATACGAATGGGCGTGAAGATGTTCAGTCGTCGGTCGTGAAGATGAAACGATGGAGGAGGGAGATGACGTTGTTGATAGCGACGAGATGGCCTTACCCATGCTCAACCACCTTCACAGTGGTCCGGGGAGTCCATTTATCGAACGATTATGAATCGGTTGACTACTTTGAAGCAAATCACACATTATATGCATGGTATGTGGAGGAGCAAACCGCTGGCGTCCGTGAGGTGTTGAGAAAGCTCAACGAGGACTCGGAGGTCGGGAAGCTTAAGAGCGTGGTGAGCACTCCGAGTTTGGCATTCGATCACAAAGTTAACATATCACTGCAATTGATGCAGAGTCGAATGCAGGCATAGATGTATCAATGGAAACTTTGGAACTCCATGGCGAGATACTTTCTCGCGTTAACTATCTCTCAGACGAGGTGAATCATGTGTTCTTACAAGCTATGTGTTACTTAACAGCGCAGATCGAATTCGAAAAGCGACTTGGCTTTGCGCAACTGTGTCTTCTCCTAGCAGTGCTTGTGCTTATTGGCCTTACTCGTGGCGCTCCTGCACAGCAACCGACAGTGCAGAGTCGCCCGACAGGTGAATTAGGTGTCTGTAAGCTCAGCTTTGGGAGTAGCACAGATCGTTGGAATGGATTGGGATAGCTCAGAAGACGAAGTCTTAGCCCAGCGGGACAAAGACACTTTGAAAGAAGAAAAGGCTACTGGTAAGTATCACCTCGTCCATAGTAAGGCGTCTGACTAAGATGATACCAACTACCAGCAATAATAAACGGTCACTCACTGTTTCCAGACCCGACGGGCAATCCTGGCTACAAGTCCGAGTCACATACGATCACTCACAGCCTCCTACCTGCATCTAGGACTTTCAAGCGGGTTGCTGCGCCAATGATGTCCTCGCACAGGCGTGCACACGCAGGATTGGTCTTCCGTACACCCACAAAATCCCGTTCACACAATATCATTCTTCTAGCCCGGAATCTTAGGCTGATCAAAGTCTTCCGGAGTGTGGAAATGGACTGCCCATCACTATCGTAATCCCAGAGCGATTCTTGCTGGAAGGTGTACATTGAACGACGACGACGTTCCGTGGGTGTTCAGGTTCGGCCGTCGACGCTCGCGCCTTCTCTAACGTGGCGTACCATTGCCCAAGGTGGCATGTCGCAATTGTGTCGCTATGTTCCGTGATGGTGTGCATGCTGGCGATGTTCAAGATTGAGAAGACGTGGGGGTCTGACAATGTCACAACGTGACGTGAAATGGAAGCCATCGTGCGTGGCTGCTCCGACTTGGTGAGTGAAAATGATCTCGTTCACGTGTTGTATTTCTGACTCTTTTCAGACCCCCCTTACCGTTCTCATGCTTCCGAGAGATGAAGATACAGACGTCGAGAAGCTGGCGCCGTTGATTCGTTCGAGCGAGGCTACTACCAGCAAGAAGCCCAAGTTCAACACCTACCCATATAGTACGCCAAATTCCTTCCACGGTAGGTCTGGTTGACTTTTCCACATTCAGTGTGTGTGCTTCCGATTCACCTACTCCTTCAGAGTATTGCCTGTGGTACTGCAGTTGGAAGCAGCAGCCTGAATGGACCGAGAGGCAGCCCCCTGGACCGACGAGAGCTCCCGCAAGCGTGAAACTGCCCCCGTTCCCCCTGCATGCACTACTCTGACTACAGGTCTTACATGCGGTCCTAATCTCCAGACCGGGAGCGATGCCTCTCCTCCTTCGGCTGCCCACCCCCTCATCCAACCACATTACCTTGTAAGCGGGGTCAACTGACTCGGATATGTACCTACATGACAACGCGATGTCGCTGTATGCGGCATGCGCCGACGGTCGTCCACGGATACTACACCCCATAATCACAGTTCACTGTACCTATCTCCGAACTGGGGCAGTAGCTTGTCTCTCCCCCGCCGGCACCCAGGCTGCCTCACTTTCTACCCTCACTGGTAGGTTCTTACTACCTACCACGAGTCCGCTCGATGTCTTTAATTCCGAGTTCACGCAAAGTATGTGCATACGTTGCATCAATTGACCTTCCACTTTTCTCTCAAATAGAGCTCACTTTATCTGTGGCCCTCACTGTATCCTGGTAGGCGATTCAAAAAGAATTCAATTTGATTGTCACGACAACATTACATATCCAATCTTCGGCCCAGACGAGGGCAAGGAATTGAATTCGCGATTCCTCTTCAAGAATCTAACTCATAGCACCCACCGACTCCAGCTCTTTCAAGCTGACAGTGCGGCAATGTCGGCAAGTATGATCCTTTGCAATATTGCGAGAGAATATGACATCTGAACTCATTGCAACATCTCCCAACAGAGACACCATCTGCCCTTTAAATCCACGGATTTCTGCCGCAAGCTGAGAGACAACGGCATGCAAGTCACTGGGGACTGATGGCCGGCTTTCATGAGAGACATCACCCTCTTGGTCGCCACGTGCAATCTTCAATGCCCGGCTCTCGTCGTCAGGGTCCTCGTCACGGCCGCGCTTGCTGCGGTTTATAATTGGTGCTGTATGATCTGTGGGATGATATAGAGGTGAGGATTGGAGACATGGTCAACAGAGAAC
>JBBPPD010000100.1:0-20600 GCA_038091795.1 Leccinum olivaceoglutinosum | reverse complement strand
GGTCATCACGAAACAAACGCCGTCTCGTTCTATCCACTTCCACCAAAATATCCTACAAGAATCATCCGGCGCGATGCCTTGACTGCAACTGCGTGTCTTTCGAGCTCTTGTCTCGTCTAGTACAAACCGGCAACCGCAAAAATTCCCACCCGGTCCCCGTCGTCGTCATCGCACGCGACGACACACCGAAACCACCACCTCCGCCATCGCCAAAAAGCTCAGTGTCAAGGAGCTCCGCCTCGGTACAAAAGCAACGATATTGTCGTGCTCACCCCATACCTTGGACAACTTCTCCATTTGTGCGACGCTCTGAAGCGAGACAATGACCCGATCCTCAACGATCTGGATTCCTCCGATCTCGCACGGGCTGGCCTGTCCTCTCAAGCGACGCTAGAGTCGAAGAACAAGGTTGGGAGAGGTGGAATTCATTTGTCTACGATAGGTAAGCAAGATTATGGTCGTGAACACAACGTTCTCATTGATCACATTCCTTTACCTTGATAGATAATTATCAGGGAGAAGAAAGTCGCATTGTCGTCGCAAGTCTCACGAGGTCAAACAAGTCCAACACGATCGGCTTCATGGACTCTCCCCAACGTCTCAACGTCCTCCTCTCGCGCGCCAGGGACGGCCTCATATTGATCGGTAACTCCCAAACGTTCTTAAAGTCCAAGGGGGGGACGCTCTGGAGACGCCTCTTCGCTCTCCTCCAGAATGGCCAGTATGTACACGCTGGATTCCCTGTAAAGTGTGAAAGGCATCCCGGGAGAACAGCCCTGCTCAAACATGCAAGTGATTTTGACGATCACTGTCCCGACGGCGGATGCACGAACGTATGGTAAGCCGCTTTCAACCTCCCTTCGATACGAACGAAGCTTATTGTCTTTCTTTTTTTTTTAAAGCGGATTTACACTTGCGTGTGGACACCAGTGCCAAATGAAGTGCCATCCTCGCGGTCCGTTGTCCCACGACGGGTCGCATTGTAAAGTCAAAATGCGCGTACCGTGTCCAGCGCCTCGGAGGATCTCCTCACCGAGTTTTTCGGTCTCGATATGAACTCGCGTGCGTCGCTTCATCTGCATCGTGTCTCGACTGGCACCCCATCCCATCGTTCGCAGTGTTTCCCCCCTGGCGCTGAACAAGGACACCTTTCCCAAGGTCGTCACCGTGATTAAGACTTCCATCGAGTCATCTGCGACGTTTGCAATACATGCGTGCCTTTCGACATTGATCCTATCCGGAAAAGACATCGTCACACACCTCAAGAGCCTCGAAACCGAGGACCTCAAGGTTGAACAGGTCTATTTTGCCGCTCTCAAGGCCGACGGACCAGCCCTCAAGCCTGCCATGAAGGAAAAGGAGAAAGCCGAGATTGAGGGTGCTGGGCAGATCGCAACCGGCACCAATAAGGACTCTGAAGGAGGTCGACTTCCCCGCCTGGTACCAGAGCGTGAGTACTTCCGAGCCGAACGAGTGTGGATTTGCGTTCTGAGCACCTTTCGCGGCAGGTTTTGTTGAAGGCCGTGGTCTTTCAGCAGGCAAGCCGGTACGGTAAAAGTGCTTTGCCACTCTTCGATATGTGACGCGCTATAGCGGCGCAGTCTTGTTTTCCCGTCTGCCCCTACGATTAACTGTTCAGAGACTGGGTCTTGACACCTCTCGGCCTACAGACGAGGAACTTGAAGTCAAACTGACTGAAAAAGTTGAGAAGGTGAACTGCGTGATCCGTCCACACGGGTGTCAAGTATGGAAGCCTTGACAGGGAGTTAGAGATGTTGATTCGTCTGGTGATGGTACCAGATACTAGGCTACGGTCATGTTTTCTTCTCACCATCAAGCCAGCCTGCAATGGTCGCGGCTGATGACTTGACTTGTGAAATACTACTACCGCCGGGTCGGCATCGATACCTTGTACCCGATGTTCAAGGAACACTTTCAGTAGCAATATTGTATCATTGTCGTATACTACATCCGTTGTAACCACGAGACATTGAATGATTCCGCGGGACAGTTTCGAATTCGGCGAGCACGAACTCGCTAAATCATTTGAACCGGCCAGCATTCCCTTCTTCCTCTTCCACACCTCGTACTGGCACTGACAACATGAATTCGTCCCACAGAAAGCCCAGTCTCCATCAAGTCTCCGTCAAGTTATCGTCTCTTAGTATGCCCCGGATTGGTGAGCGATTACTAGATGGGTCGGTTTCGTAGTTGTGACCCGACAGTGTTCGGCGATGCCGCTCACTTTTTTCTGGCAGAACTCAGATCGTCACGTTTGCATTGTGGTATGCAGTCTCCCTCAAGGCCTCACTGGCACGCGGACCACGGTGTTGATGAGGTCCACAACCTGGTGGATTTTGTACTTTCTCAGCTCACACGTCTCGCTCACGGATCTCTCGGGAGTCACTCTGTCGTTTTGTCTCCCGTCTGCGATACCTGTGAGTCACGCATCTGAAGTCAATGTCTCGCGTTGACCTGGACCACCTTCATTTCCCTCCAGCTATGCAGTTCATTACGCGTTGGCGTACGTCATACCCTCGCTCTCGTCACATTAATCTCAAGTTCTCGCAGTCGACCGCACTTCCCTTGCACGTGCAAGCCGCCGTCAATCTGCTGTTTAACCGATCACGGTGGGATTTGCACCACAGTGCTCTTGGTCGTACGTATCTGTCCTTCTCAGGCTCGCCCTACGTGACACTGTCCTTGACGTTGTACCCCCATCTAGTGTGGCTGTCGATCACCATGACGGGCTCCATCACGCAAATCGTCTTGGTCACCGTCGGTCGTCTTGGTCCTGGTGAGCCCCCACGCGTTGCCAACGGATCTCTCCTCGAGAATCGCATGCTAATTTCAACCATCTCAGACGTCATCTCACGCTACCCTGTTGGCCGGCTCCGGGGATCCTCTGTGTGGCCTGTCGACCGTCGACATCTGCACTCAGACGTCAAAACACATCCTCGAGGACGGCTGGCGGAGCTTCCCGTGCGGTCATCCGAAATCGTACGTCCGAATGTGTCGTTTCCAAGCGTTTATGCTAAGATCGAGCGTCCCAAAAGTGTCCATTGCTGGAGTGGGATTAGTACTAACATTCCACCTTGTTGGCAAGCTTCACTTGTTTGATACCCGTGGATACGCTGTGAGTAACCTCCAAGCCTTGGCGAGAACATCATCGCAGAATTGATCACTTTTTACCCGCATGTAGGGCAAGGTGTGGCTGTCGTTGGTACCACTTGGAATCGCCTCCTAGTTAACAATTTCGCGTACGATGGACTACCTATGTGCGTCTTACATTATGTCTCCATCCCTGATCCTAATTCCGAATCAATGCGAAAGACGACTGACAAGACCTCACCGTTGCTTTTCCAGGCTTCATTCAGATGCGGCTCAAGTGAATAGACCTTACGCTTGTAGTGTTTCGGGTTGAAGGTCCGTATGTCTGGGGCCGTATGCGACACACAAAGTGTCGCCAGGGAAGCCAGTATCGTCTAAAATAGATCACTTACATCTTGGATTGCGACATACTGGCGAAGAACCCGAGAGTAGAGTATAACGGTCAAGGGTCACCGGTCACCTAGAGGGTACTGGTGCTTCCCGCATTTATATGACGGGCTCCGTCGGATGCCAACAGGCTTCCATGTTATTGTAGAAGTCGACGGAAGAATCAAACAGACATCAAACAAACTGGTGTCGACAGGGGAGGACGCCGTAAAATGGGATGAAGAGTTCCTCTTGTGCGTGATCCTTTACTGAACTTCTCCTACTTTCATTGAATAACCGCCCAGGCCATCGAATCAATCAGCTTCTGTTTCGTTCGGTGACTGTGCAGCGCGTTCGACCTTGAACCGAGGCCAGGAAACGGTGAATTTATCTATCGGTTCAAGATTACTGTTGGAGAAGTATTCCTTCATCAGAACGAACAACTGCAGCGTGAGTAACTCCTTTATCTGCCGCGCACTCTCCTTGAGATCTCCTCGTAGTCATCGACTTTCCAACGCAAAAGGGTGATACTTTCCCCTCGTATTCGTTCCTTCAAGTCAGCATCATCACAGAACGCATTTGTGACACGAACGAGTCTTGTTCTAAACTCAACGTAAGCAGACTGTTCATGGCGCTACAGTCGTTTTCTGAACTTATGGAAATAGCTACCGAAACCATGCAAAATGAACACGCTTGAACAACTTACTCACGAGGGATATCGTGCTGTCCTACGTTACCGCCAGCGATAGGACCAAATGGATTAGACACAGCCATCCAGATTTTCGAACGTGTTCAGGCCCCATGCATGGATCACCTCAATCGCTCAGCCGTTCTATTCAATTTGGCCAGTGCAAAGTTCATTGACTACCAAGCCATATACATCGACTGGAGGTAAGCTAACGTAATGTCTTCATATGTCTACGCGTTCCTTAACTAGTAGTACCCGTACAGCTTGACTTTGCTCGTACAGAGTCCAACCTCTCGCCTCACTGATAGGGAAATCATCACGAGTCGCTTTGAGCATCTAGGCGACCATGCGGTCATTGTCAGGTCCATTTCCATACTACAGGAGGAGGCAATAAGCTTGAGTCCCGTTGAAGACGGCGAGCGAGAGAAGTGAGTGTTTAGTAGCAGCTCAAAGTCCTTCGCATCATCGTTTCAACTGAATCACAGACCACTCGATCTACCTGGAATGGTGGAAGCACCATTTATCATCAGGAACCCTTTCACGATTGCTTGGAATCAACCGATACAGACAGAGTATCGTGATCTTTTCTCCCGGAAATGTTTGCTCATCAAATTTGACAGGCAGAAACGATCACGCAGTCGTTCTATGGATCCAGGCATCTATGATTTAGAAACTCCAGTCAAGTCAGAAAGAATTGCACCTCACACATTCATTTCAAGTTCGACTCTATACTAGGAGACATGTAAACCAACAACCATCCGCTCGTGACGTTGAAAGACGTCTTTTTCGATAATATATATACGTGGTTCCCGCACTGCTAGGACATCAAGTTCATGATGTGCCTAGACGTTTTTCAAAATGCGAGAGTTCTACTTTAGCGACGTAGTGGACGACCAGGAATACAAGAGTCGGAACCCACTTACTAGTAGTATAACACCGGGTCACAAGTCATGTGCACGAGTCACGGGGTTGACATGTACTAACGTCTGAGCTGGCGGTCCCGCTGTCCGCTCCCTCTCGGCAATGACCTAGTCAAGTGACTCAAGTTTGTCCTCCCACACAACGACTACACCTACCTTCGCATCATGATGAGCAGCACCCAGGTCATCACGAAACAAACGCCGTCTCGTTCTATCCACTTCCACCAAAATATCCTACAAGAATCATCCGGCGCGATGCCTTGACTGCAACTGCGTGTCTTTCGAGCTCTTGTCTCGTCTACAAACCGGCAACCGCAAGAATTCCCACCCGGTTCCCGTCGTCGTCATCGCACGCGACGACACACCGAAACCACCCCATCGCCAAGAAGCTCAGTGTCAAGGAGCTCCGCCTCGCCTCGGAGGATCTCCTCACCCAATTTTTCGGTCTCGATATGAACTCGCGTGCGTCGCTTCATCTGCATCGTGTCTCGACCGGCACTTCATCCCATCGCTCGCAGTGTCTCCCCCCTGGCGCTGAACAAGGACACCTTTCGACACCTTTCCCAAGGTCGTCACCGTGATCAAGACTTCCATTGAGTCATCTGCGACGTTTGCAATCCATGCGTGCTTTTCGACATTGATCCTGTCCGGAAAAGACATCGTCACACACCTCAAGAGCCTCGAAACCGAGGACCTCAAGGTTAAACAGGTCTATTTTGCCGCTCTCAAGGCCCGACGGACCAGCCCTCAAGCCTGCCATGAAGGAAAAGGAGAAAGCCAAGATTGAGGGTGCTGTGCAGATCACAACCGGCATCAAGAAGGACTCTGAAGGAGGTCGACTTTCCCGCCTGGTACCAGAGCGTGAGTACTTCCGAGCCGAACGAGTGTGGATTTGCGTTCTGAGCACCTTTCGCGCAGGTTTTGTTGAAGGCGGACATGTTGGAGTATAAAAGCATCATCGGACACAAAGACTTGCCATTGAAGCTTAACCTGCGGAATAGCGACGTGAGATGGGAGTTCAAACATCCATCCTCGTATGTGATACACTTGTTGTTATGTCTCGCGGACATTGCGTGTTGACTCGTTGTCAGAGCCATTCCTCCGAACCCGCGAATACTTGTGGGCAAGGTCATACCGCCCATCTTACCAAGGCTGAAGCCGATCAGGAAGTTCGCCGAATTCTTGACCTCTACGCGTGTGTCTACGATGAACTACTTGTCGTTCATATGATTCAAGGTGTAAAGTTCGAGAAAGAGAAGTTCGATGGGGTCGAGGGGTTCGTTCCAGTGAGTGGGCATGGCATCCAAGCTTGTATTTCGCACTGTCTTAGCGCCAAAACTTTTCGAAACCAGAAACGTTCAATATCGTGGTCGAGGATCCCAACGAACCCACTAGCCAAGGCAAAGCTTACGCATGTAACAATTTCTACGCGTACCATCAATACATGGTTATGGTACACCGCGATAACCTGGTTCTGCCTCGCGTTGCTTCGGTCCAGGTTGTCGTTGTTCCGTGTGGTATCACTGCCGAGATGAACGACGTTGACAGGAACAAGATCAATGACGCGTGCAACGGAATTGCCAGATTCCTCATTGATGTTGGCGTCTGTGCAAAGGTTGACCTCCAAGACGAGTACACTCCGGGGTACAAGTTAACGACCGGGAACAAAAGGATTGATCCGGGTTGCTTCCTGTTTAGACGTGCATCATCGAGATGCATTTATTTATCGTTGAGGGTACCTCTTCGCCTTGGAATTGAAATTGGACCAAACTATCTCGCGAAACAACAAATTTTGTCGGCCCGCCATGACATCGGTGCGAAAGCTCCTATTGCGCTCGCAAATCTAGCAGCCACGGTCCCGCAACTCGAAACCATTCACCGTGACATGGACACGACAGCGCTGAACGAGTACAACTCACACTTGAAGGAAGTCACGCGCTGGGAAGATGCTCCCGACGCTGGACAACAAGTGCATTGCTGTCATTCCCTGACGCGAGAAAGAAGCATGCGAGGATGTCGATCGCGAGTATTCCCTCGGCGATTTTCTTACGACCAAAATTGCCTTGTGTGGAAGAGGACGTTCTGTTGATATATTCGTTAATCACGCTTCCACCCCATTCAGATGAGGGGAAATAATGCGTCGGGGACGTGGATAGTTGGCAAGACATGTTTGAGGAAGTCACTGAAAACCAGACGCCCACCGCTCGACCGGCTCGTTGCCATGATCGCCTACTACGAAGCTAGTGGGTTTCATGTCTATTTCACGTGCGTGCGATATTTACTTTTATTGCAGCTTGCGATACCCAAGCGCTCGTACAGAATCCTTCGTAACATCGCAAAAAGCCTTTCGAAAGTGCATCCACTGATACGAACAATTACTCAGCGATATTATGGTCAAGGCCCCACAGTGTTTACTCTGTGCTTCATAGTAAAACCTAGGATCAGGGATTTGACATGAAGCAAAGATCAACTAATCGGTCTTCTCGCCATGGTAGCATGGCTTGCCCTATAGATTTCGCATGAACAAGAACGAAGTACGTTACGCACTTTAAAATTGTTCTGTTCTCTTATTTCCTATAATGTCGTAGAGCATGTGAATCTTCGCAACGCACTTGTTCGACTGAACCTCGCTGATGCCACAGTTTGCCTGAATCTCAGCAGCTGATGGGCAAAGCACCGACGTAGACCCTGGCCAAGCGTCGGATTTTCGGGGTTTGGGTTGGTGAGTGACTGTCTTCAGAGCGTCCTAACGAAATCGAATCATGAGATATTTCCGCCAGATACCAGCGAACTTGATGAGAAACAGAAAACGCTCCTCAGGAAATTGTCAATAGCTGTTCGATTCGGGAATGCACGCGAGCACATCGCTGCGACTCTACCGAAGCTATGCGAATGTGAGTCTGACTTTGACGCGCCTCAAAAGCAGACCCCAAGATCTCATTGTCCATCAGTCAGTATTATGTGTCGGTTCGAGATCGATCTGGTGGACGTATTCGTCAAACAACTACACAAGACAAGGACGCTGCACTTGCTACATACGCATTGGTTACCTATCTGCACTACGGTGAGTGGAATCTCGTGTAGAGGACTTCCAGCGCAGCACATGATGACTCGAGACGATATGAAAGCCCTCAAAAGAGACAACAAGGACCTTCCGAATTACGTTGTGGACATGTTGCAACTTGGTTGTTTCGACGACGCGATAGGTCAAATTGAAAGATTCCAAATTCTTGGGAACATCATGCAAGACGGTACATACGCTACCAATTGTTACCGTGCCCTAGTTTGGATACTGATGCATTCTCGCCAGACTGTCTCAGGGAAGATATTAAGGAGTATAAGATCGCCAACGTTCTGGAAAGAGAGATAAGGGTACACCGAAGGATATCATCATCGTTGATGCGTTGTAGACAATGATGATTCCGATGCTCTCGGGCTCGTCAAGAAGAGTCTTAAGCATCATCTACGGAACTCGCAATGGAAGATCCAGAAAGTAGGGGTGATGATCTTCTTGGTATTGACTTAGACGGGTACGTGTTGTCCCTCGGCCCTATCTTACGCGTTTCCCTTCACGACTTGTGAGTTCAAAATAAGGCACGATAATCATCAAACCTTTTGTATACCTGTGATCGTTGGGATGCTTCTCCCGGAAGATTACCTCTATAACATGCGGGGTCAACCTCTGTAAAGCCAACTTCCCTCGGCGAACGTCAAGCGACACAAACCAGGACAGCCAGGTTCGATGACTCTGATCCCCCACCCTGACTGGCCACGCTCAACAAGCCACCTTCGTGGACGATTTGGTGCGTTTTCTCCCGTCGTCCGAGTGCTGCGACGACTACAACTGGTTTCAGTAACATTGCAGCGTGCTATACACGATACGCCATGGTAGGGCAGTTTGAGTCACATGATTTTATCTGGAGCGCCCGTCAGCGATTTCGGGATCCCCAATCGAAGTGAGCGGGTTGGTTGCTACTGTGTGATGGGGATCGGGATACTGAAAATCCCCCTTTTTTGATCATTGTCTCTCTGCAGTCGACGTCACAAGGATGCTTGACGGGATGATTAAGGTCATGGATAGGAAGCTGCTAGAAGACGGTCTCACCGTCGAAATTTTCCGAGAGTGCCAACCATTCCCACCCGCGCGCGACTGAAGAGTATAATCCCATCCAAAGCGAACATGCTGTCCTCTCTATATGGGAACCGCAAGTATCATTGGATCGAGAGGCGGGGGCGGATGGGAATGCTCAAGCGGACTCGACAGCGCCGCTGTTGTCACTCGATCAGAACGCTAGCTCGTATCAGATCCCTGCTGCACGATTGAACCCGAAGTTCATACCGTGAAAGGAGTGCTGTGGATAAGGTCGGGTTTCTAGGCGTTCATGGAATGCGACTTTGGTCCACTCCAGATCTTTACCTAGTTCTGATCATGGGGGTATGTAAGCATTTATTGTTTCGATCATTTGAGAGCGGGGACTGACATTCACTTTGTAGGTAGCGGCACTGGCCAGTATCAGTGCGTTTGACCCTATCAAGACTGATCGAATCCATTTCCCCTTGATAGATCTAAAGAACGTCGGTTCAATCGCGCGAGCACTTTATGTGAAATTACATCCAGTCTACGATGATGCCGAAGCCCCCACGTGGCAAGCGGCTATTTTCATTGGTGCAACCTGTCTCTCTCTCCACCTCTATGAGCCTGACTGGCACTTATGTCCCAGGGTCATCTAATACTCACACCTTCCACACGCCTATTGTCTTTGCATCGTGTTTCTTTCTTTCTTTTTCCATTATTTCCCAAGCTGCCGCAATGGTTGTCTCCTCCGTCGCGACGTTGTGGATAGTGAGGCCAGCGGATTTTGTTCGGTCTCTAGGGCATCCGCATATGCGACTCTTTTTTGTAAGACTTTACTGACAAGAGGGTGAGCGACTTCTGCGAGTGGCACCTGACGAATGCTGTTCAGAGGCAGTGGGCGGGGAGAGGTTCGTTTAGGCATCTCACCGTTCTTGCTCAATTTTTTTTTCTCTTCAACCGACACGATAATGACCGTGGTTTCTTTTCGTCTCGCACAGGACATCCGAGTCGGGCATGAAGACAAACTCCACGCGCAAGCGCAAGCCGGAGTTCGACCCTTCGCGACGGTGGGGTCTCCAGCCGTCTCGGGACACATCATCGGTGGAAGGTCTGGGGGATACGTTCACGGTCGAAAAAACCTGGGAAGAGTGCAGGAAGAGGCGAAGCGGAGGTTGGGAAAGATCTTTGGACTTGGTCATCGCGCCAGGCTAATTTTTTCTGTGACCCCTGGACGGCTGCCAGTTGATATCGACAAATCAACGTCACACAAAAACACCAACCGAATAATCGCGACAGATTAACACCTTTTCCTGAACGGTCAGATCTTCTGCGCGCTTCCGCCCCGCCTTTGCGGCAGGGTCGAACCCGAGATTCTTATTGACGTTCGTAGAGTACAACGGGCTTCGCCGGAGCGTTCTTTGTTCTTTGTTCTCTTCCTCGTCCTGCTCGTCCCCACCCACTGCTCTGCCCTTTCCTTTCCCCTTGCACCTTTCCCCCTCCCCCTTATCCCCTTTCCCTTCCCCACTCACGGACACCTTCAATATATCCTCCGCGACCTCCCTTGCTTTCGTGACAGCCCTCATTCCCTGTTGAACAGTGCCTTTAGCTCCCTATCCGCATCAAGTTCTGGCGTATCTGTCCCTGCTGCCTTTATGGCAGAAGGACTCTGACCTGGACGTCGTGTCGGAGGATGAGGAAGATCGAATGGTCTATCTGGACGCAAGTAGTGACCCTTGAGCAATACTATTCAATCATGTCACCAAGAGACATTCCAGACTTGGAGTCAATAATGTTCGTTTTTGCGCAATGAATTTTCAGACTGATGTACTATACGTTATGCAGTTCTAGAATCATTGGCCGGCGCGGAAGTAAAGTTCACAAATACGCATTCGAGAGAAACGATGCACTGTTTCGGTTGTCAAACCTTTCTCGGCGACCAATTGGTTGGCAGTCGAACCTTCGGGTATACTTAGGTATTTCGGCTGACAGCTGCATCTACCTGCACCATTGCAACGTGTGTGAGGCCAGATTAAGGACTACAAGGCGGTACCGTCGACAACAAGGCAGGATTCCGACGCCGGGACTCTGATTATCCTTGTGACACGTGTTCGTTTATCATACGACTATTATTTCAGAGTCGCCAGATAAGGGCGAACTTAATAAGCAGGTTGGTCAGATCGTACAGTACAGTAAAATGCTGTGGAGTGTCACAAAATGGTAACACCGTTTTACAACATGAGTCCGATTCGGACTCGCAGATTCTTGTATTCGACGCCATTGAAGAATGATGATAACCACCGATCCAAGTTCTTGGAGTTTGACGGTTGCAATTGTGCTTCCTCC
Organism: Leccinum olivaceoglutinosum; assembly: GCA_038091795.1. NCBI lineage: Eukaryota > Fungi > Basidiomycota > Agaricomycetes > Boletales > Boletaceae > Leccinum > Leccinum olivaceoglutinosum. The sequence goes on along the minus strand of JBBPPD010000100.1, from coordinate 9,097 downwards.
TCTTCGCGATTGTTTAAAGTTCAAAGTTTGAAAGTTTGAAAGTTTGAAAGTTTCGGCGTCTTCAAGTTGGACAAAAAGTACAACGAAAACATGGTACACGCGAACTTCCAAACTTCGACGCTACTCAAGACCCATCCAGAGTTACGAATCAGCTTGGCACAAACATGAATACGTTTCACAGTGTTCTTAACCTCAGGTCCTCAGTACGTTCCTCTTCTTCATCTGTGACAGTTCTAGCGGAGCTCATGCCAGTGATCACAGATATCCTTCGCGCTGAATCCACTGGCGCTTCGACTCCATCCCCCCTTCCGGCCTCAGTGACGGTCTAAAAGGGATATTATTGTCTGCGTTGACGCGACCTCGACACTTTCTATGAATATCTCGAGCGGAACCATCGTTACTATCTGGACGAGGAGCGCCAACCATCATGTTATGCCCAATTTTGTTCGGTCGTGCAAACCTCCGGGACGGGAAAGACTCGTGACATCTTAGAGGTACCCATCTCATTATTCAACCTTGTAATCGAATACTTGTTACCCGTAGCTTACGCGCAAGGGTGACTTGCTTTTATACATGAACCTCCGACCGGACGCGGAAAAAACTTGGGTTTCCTCTTCGCGACGACACGCCCTGCAAATCATCGGCGCAATATACTATGGGCCAATGCTGTCTTCTTTTCCGCCATTTTGAAGCTTATTCAAGACGATCTATTGGCCCCACTGGAATGGAATGGGAGTGCAGCGGTCGAGAGCTGGAACAAATATATTTGTCCGCGGTCCGGCAAGGATTTGACTACAGATCATGGCGTCAAAGTATCCGACACGGACAATTGGTGCGTAACATACGAGTATATTTCAGAGTGTCGGCTAACTCGTGTTTATCAGGCTCAAAGTGATCGGCGGTAGCGGTGAACACAACGGTCGTATGCTGCTCGAGGATCAGATTTCTCGAGAGAAAATTCATTGTTTTGACCACGAGCGCATCCCTGAGCGTGATGTGCATGCTCGTGCCAGTGGTGCTGCCGCTCACGGTTATTTCAAAGTCAAGGACGACTGCGCTTCCAAGTATACGTACGCACCGGTGTTGACCGACTCTTCGCGCACAACACCCGTGTTTGTTCGGTTCAGCACGGTCCAGGGTCCCAGGGGAAGTGCCGTGCGTACTATATTGATATTTGTTTGCTTACACTCATCCCTGTCTGTGTGCTGGATACGGTCCGCGACGTTCGAGGGTTTGCGGTCAAATTTTACACGCAGGAGGGTAATTGGGACATCGTCGGCAACGACATTCCTGTCTTTCTCATTCAGGATGCCGTCAAGTTACCCGATTTTGTCCACGCGATGAAGCCCGAGCTGCATAACGAAGTTCCGACTGGCCAGAGTGCGCACAACAATATCTGGGACTTTGTTGGCCTTCAACCTGAGTGTAAGTCATGCATATTTTTCACGTTTCATCCTACCCATGCATTATCAGCGGCCAATATGGTGATGTGGGTTATGTCTGACCGCGGCATTCCCGGTCGTTCCGCATGATGCAAGGCTTCGGCGTCAACACGTACACTCTTCTGAACGACAAGGGCGAGCGACACTTTGTCAAGTTTCACTTCATTCCGGAACTCGGAGTTCACAGCCTTCTCTGTAACGAAGCCCTCAAGATCTCGGGGCAGGATCCCGACTTCCACTGTAAAGACCTGAATGAGGAATGAGGCTATCGAAAATGGAGCCTACCCAAGATGGAAGTTTGCTATTCAGACTATCCCCGAGGCTCGCGAACATGAATTCGACTTTGGCATTTTGGATGCAACGAAGGTGTGACCGGAGGTATTAGTGCCCCTTGAAGAGATTGGAGAACTGGTTTTGTACCGTATTGTGTTTTTCACGGAAACGGAACAAGTTGCATTCTGTACCAGCCATGTCACTCCGGGAATCGGTTTCAGCGATGATCCTTCTCGTGCTTTGATACGCAAATCACTCGACTCGGGATTAATTTCCAGGAGGTATGTCGTTGCCATAATCATCGTATCGGTGATACTGACCGATTTTTAGCTGCCTATCAATCGTCCGGTTTGCCCAGTCATGAATCATAACCGAGATGGTCAAGCCCGTCATCGGATTGTTAAGAGCACCGTCAATCACTGGCCAAATCGCAAGGGCATCGGTCAACCCGCCCCTACAGAGGATGGTTATGTCGAGTAAGCATTCACAGGTGAACTATCGGTGACTTACTTACATCGTTGCAGCTATGCGGAACGTCTCGAGGGGATTAAGAAACGCGCGCGAGGGGAAAAATTTCAAGAGCACTATAACCATGCACAGTTATTCTTCAATTTTCTCGCCTCCTATGAGAAGATCCATCTCGCGAACGCCATTTCCTTTGAGCTGAGTCACTGCGAGGATCCCGTCGTTTACAAGTCAAACATAAACGTGCTCAACAACGTCGATCTTGAGCTGGTGATGTCCGTGGCTGCGAATGTGGGCGGCGATGTCCCAACTCAACCCAGCCGCAGGAACCACGGAAAGAAGAGCAGGGGCTTGTCGCAAGAAGGACTACATGCCCAAGGAACCGACGATTCTTTCACGTCGTATTGCTATCCTGATCGCCGATGGCTTCAACGAGGTCGAGATGCAAGCTGTTCGCACAGCCCTGACAGGCTTCAAGGCCATATGCTATGTCATTGGGCCGCGACGCGGATATATCCAACCAATGGCTAACCAAGCGATCGGATCCGGAGTTTTTGCGGACCACAACTTTGATGGGCAGCGGTCAACGTTGTTCGATGCTGTCTACATTCCATCCGGGGCAGAACATGTCAAGGCACAATGGTCGCGTGATACACAGGGTTAGGCAGGCGTTTGGCTGCGAGTCCATCGCTGCTGTGGGCGAAGGTATGGACGGTCGTCGACAAGGTGAACAACGTAGTTGACATGCACATTTTAGCTGTAGCGTTTTTGCGCGACGATGTCAAGCTGCCCACTGTCGATCTCTTTGCTCCCGGTGGGCGTGATGACGAAGTGGTGTCGTCTTATGGAGTTATTTCTACGGGTCGATACAGCGTCCCTTCGATGACTTCCGATCTGCCCAAGTTGGACAAAGATTCAAAGGGATTCGTTTCCAACTTTGCATATCAAGTCAGCCAACATCGTTGCTTGAACCCATCGACATGCGAATCGGTGTCACAACTCGCACCGAAGATTCGGATCGCCTCTGGAGCCACACCACCTACCCTTCCGAACCCCTTTTGTCATGTGCCGCTGCGCATTCGATGCATGGAACCAAAGGCGCCCTGATCGATATTGGGCAATGCGGCGAGCTAGTTAGCCGATCATGGATCTGGCTGCCGCGTCGTCGTTCTCTTTTTCCTCCACCAACTAGATTAAATTTACATACGTCGCTTTTCTTTGGGAGACGAAATCGGTGTACCAACCACGCGAAAAAGTATTCGTTGTGATCGTGCTTGTCGGCGAAGTCGTCGAGGGACTCGAGGCAGCAACTTGAAGTACATGAATATTTGAGACTCATCACGTGGTGATTTGTCACTACTAATAGTCCGGCCAGCAATATCATTCTGCACTGAAGAAACCGTGCCAACTTGAACTCATCACGCGGCCATTTGTTCCTCCTTACCCACTTAACCGGAGCACGTCACTCGGACCGACTTTCGAAGGTACAGCGTTCTTTTTTTGTTCTGCCAATCCCTTCCCACCGGGTTCGCGCGACAAGATGGACAAGATACAGGACGTTCGTTGGTGGAACTATACTTATGGTCCTGGACCTCTTCTGTGCCACTCCGTTCGACACAACCAAGACGGTGTTGTTGTATGTAGTAGTGGCGCGCGTCCTCGGGGCATACCGACATCTGCGCGTGCGAGGGCTTCGACGGAGCGTAGCGATGGATATGTATGGACGTCAAAGGTGAGCTGCGCACGGTCTTTTATTTTTCCCTTGCCGACTTGAATGGTTTTTTTCTAGAACGCGTTGTTTCTGGTCACGAAGCTCCCCGCTGCTCAACAGAAGCTGTAGAAGGAGTCGGGAAAAGTCAAGGCCGATCTTGAACTCAAGCTCATTGGCAAGGTTGGAGAGTTGATGCGGGATCTTGCTCTCCCCGCGCAGGGTAGATCTACTGAGTGGATCATGGAGGAGAGCTAGGGTGGACTTGGAAGGAGAGCAGGATTTCGGGCGCGATTTATTGTATGGGACTCGGCGCTCTCTCTTGCTCGTTGTACAAGACTGACTGACTTCTCAACGATAGACGGTGGAGACGATCTCTCAAAGGTCATCGTTCCGCGTTCCAACGTTACGCTGTCTCGAATCCACTTCATCTGGACGTCTTCCCTTCCGTTCGGAAGATGGAGGCCGAAATTTCTGCAATGTACTTGAAGTTGTACAATGACCCGGACGGCGCTGAAACGATGACGTGACTGAGCATACCGCACTTGAGAAGGGCGGAGCCTACATGGATGTCGAGGTTTACGAGGTTCATTTACATCCCGTTACGCGCAAGGTCAGCCTAAAACGCGTACGCAGAGCCATGTTCGTATCTTCCCTCCCCTTCTCTGGTACAACCCGACTAACACTTTCGATCAGGAACTTGAATGCCAATCTCATTTTGGTGATTTTGTTTTACCTCACACGAGATCACGCACTCATTGTCCTGTCTATTCCTACCTCGTAGGCTCGGTGATCAATTTCCCCGATGACAATCAAGACGACATCGTCGCTCTCGGCGCACTCGCCACGAGATACAACATTCGGCTCAAAAGTCAAGTCGTTGAGTGTGTACGAGGCTTGGGGTTAGGTCGTCGAAGGGGAGGGGGGGCAGTGACACCTGAATACGCTGAGCAGCCCGCCTGCGGTGCACATTTCTTTGGTCTCTCATAGCGACGTTTCTGTCCCTTTTCTTGACCTCTTTTCCCTTGCCGCGTACAGCCGTCGTGATGTCGCCCGCCCGCCCAAGCTGCACCCCGTCACCATGAACGTCCTGTCGGCCGTAGCCCGCGCATGATGTACCATACCGAGCTTGGCTTCAACACCCGTCTTGTCGGCTGCACAGGTGAGTCACAAAACGTGGGTTGAATTGATACTGTCACTTTGCCCCATCCACCGGCTCCGAAACTATTTCTGACTCTAGCACAGATGGCAATATGACCTCCATCCCCCACTCCTTCAAACGATGCAAGAAATCGGATCCATTTAGTGTTGATCTGAGGGTTTTCAGACTGGTGATATTATCTCATCTACTCGAACAAGATCAGAGTCCAAGTACGAGAGCTTGTCCCCTGCCGACGTAGTAGACCCAGGTGACCGTACCAGCAACGGTCGAATCGAACCCCAACGCAGGAGTCGACAGGGAGGACGGAGAGCCACACCGAGACGTGGAGGACGATCCAAAGAGGTCGACGGCGCGTCGAAACGTGCCGATCGATGGGGAAAGAAACCGCGACGGTGTACGTACGATTGTCTAAGGCTAACGAAGAAAACGATCAGCAAAGCGAAATAGCACGTGCGCGGCGAAGTACCTGTGGACTCCCCAGACCAACCTGCACCACCAGACGAGCCTGAAATCCGACCGTAAAGCATCGACTTCAAGGGGGAGCAACGGGTGAAGGTGAGCTGCCACGCCGCACCTTGCCAAACAAAATGAACGCGTTGGAAACGTCGAACCACGTCGAGGACCCTAGGGATCGTCCCAAAGAACTGTCAAACGCGTTAGAACGAGAGCGCGACTACTCAGAATGACGGCAGGAGGAGGAACTCACCTAAAGGGCTCCATTCGAGCAAGAGCCGGGATGCGATAACGTCAGGGAACATCCCAAAGGCAATAGGAACGTGTGCGACGATGGCATAATTTCGATATCCTGGGCCAGGGAGTGCTGAGGGCGAGGGCGACAGTGTGAGATGTGATATTATACAATGTCAGAAATGCATGTCGAGACGGACGCGCTACCAAGACTCGGAGGTCACCACCAAGCACGAGACAAAGAAACCGTGTCACAACGCGTACCTGAGCTGATTCCCAACAACCACAGATGTGACTCCCATCAAGCACACGAACTTGAATCCACTACGTCGTCAAGGAGGACGAGGACGAGACCTGGACAAGAAGTCAGTCTGCCAGCATGCCCAGTGACTGGCAACTTGAAGTGGATTTCAATGAATCAGTCTCCGAGCCTTCACCCCGGTGAACAGCCTCGATGATCAGACTGTCGGTCATGTTTTGCACTGGCATGCACTGTGACCTTGTACATTCGATGGGGGGGGGTAGGGAGTGCTTTGGATGCATTTATATAATTGTAGTATTATTGGTTTGAAGCTCAGTTGGCATGATGGACATTCTACACTGAAGATAATACAGTATTTTGTTTGAGAAAAGGTAATGACCTCTGTACTCTGCTAAGCTATGATAATCAGTTATAATGAAGGTATATGTTTGTTGATACTAATGTTCAGCTTTTGACACATTTATATCATTAAGGTATTTAGTTGTCAATATATACCATACATCATTAGAATAAGTGAAAACACTCATAATTTCTGATCATATCCCTCATCCTTTGCGTCCTCTCTTCCTCCTCCATCTACTCCACCTCTAACAATGTCTAACAGTGTACGTCGACTTGCGAGTGGACGCGGCTCTCCTTCCAGAGATGGAGATGCGGAGAGTGCCAGCAGCGGCGCGCAAAAACGCCCGCTCTCGAACGCTCTCCAGTTAGGGCCAAGGAAACGACCGTGGGTTTCGACCTATTCATCATACATTTTCACTAACATTAGTTTAGATCTATGCAGGATCCGCTAGTCCATCACGGTCGTCATTTTGGTCGTGTAGTGCATGCATTTTGCAATGTACAAGCATTGGTCACCAATGGGATGAGTCTTATGGTGACAATCGAGGAGAACGGCGAAGAGTCGCTCACAGCCCAGTAAGTACTTTGTGAAATTTAGTCACGTGTTGGGTTGACAAAATACCCTTGAAGAGATAGACAAGAATATTCCGTTTTTTGCGAGTTGCTGAAAGTAATCCCGGGGCTCGAAGCACGCCTAATGGAGTCTACAGAGGAAGACATCATGAGCATAGCAGAATTGGTGAGACAGTCGTCCCTCGGTTTATTTGTTTGTCTTATCAGTCGCACAAAGATTCAACGAGGTGCAAGTAGTGCAAGGGCAGACGATACAAAAGGCATGAAAGGCGCCGTCGTGGACTGGATTACACCGAAAGGGCAGACCCTTAGCCCGCATATCCCTCGTAATGTCAAGACTGGCCGAGGGTTCCATCATGAACGCACGGGGGCACTGCTGTGTCCTGCCGGTTACGAGTGGCAGAATGCCGAGTACGTGTTTGATTCTGATTTCATGCAACGACCTGATTTGGTATTTCCATAGCATCAAGGAGAAATTGCGCAATGGCCAGCTCCAGGTTGCTGGCGACCAATGGCCAATCTTCCTCTATGCTAACTATACGTATGACCCCAACGACCCATGGAACGGGCTTCTCCGTAGCGGGCTATTAGTTTCCGTACGTACGCCACGGTACAATTTCTTATGCTTAAAATGACACCTTCTAGGCTTATAAACACGTGTTCACATCGCCCAGCTCAGTGGACCAGGAGCCAAAGGCGACGCGTTCTGGAAATGCTCGCATTCATGGGATGCGGGGCGTCACAAAGGCATCCATGGCCTACATTGCAACCCAAGTGCGTGGTGCCATATCTGTCACATCTACACAATGAGACTAACATCCATTAGGCTCGCTTTGCGTTGACGTCGACCCAAGTATTCTCACGCACTGACCTCATTACAGATTCGGAACGATTTTACAACAGTGTCCTTGAATTGCTTCATGACCGGAATGAGAGTGAAGAAGTTGATCAGCTGCTCCTGTGGTGGAACAGACAAGTATTCCCTCTCTATACTGAGAGTGAAAGGTTACCATCAAAGAACAGTGTCCTTGCACGGATTCGTGCTAAACGTGCAGAGCATCAGGCAATGGCGGATGATGATTTACTAGTAACTGCATAATTTATTTGTCCTTATTTGTCCTTATTAAGACATGCTTTATTACTGGAAATTGAATCTTCGGGAATGTGCACAATACAAATTTCTACAATAAGCCAATGTCTATATGGTCCAGCAAGTCTGATTAGGTCGTCTCTACATATTATAACCAATCTCATTGTGATGTTTATGCCTTATAGAATAGTGCAACTCCAGAGATTGTCAGACATATGATTCCTCTCTATATTATAACCAATCCCCTGATGATATGTTGTATAGACTGGTGCAACTCTGGATGAGATTAACAATGGGAATCTTGGAGATACATATGTTGAATCAGTGTTATACTGGCAGACATTGTAAAATATATGATAGCTCTCTATATGATAACCAGTCCCCTGATGATATGTTGTATAGACTGGTGCAACTCTGGATGAGATTGACAATGGGAATCTTGGAGATACATATGTTGAATCAGTGTTATACTGGCAAACATTGTCAAACATATGATAGCTCTCTATATGATTATCAGTCCCCTGATGATATGTTGTATAGATTGGTGCAACTCTGGATGAGATTGACAATGGGAATCTTGGAGATACATATGTTGAATCAGTGTTATACTGGCAGACATTGTCAAACATATGATAGCTCTCTATATGATAACCAATCCCCTGATGATATGTTGTATAGACTGGTGCAACTCTGGTTGAAATTGACATAAGTGTCTTGTAGATATATTGTCTAATCAATGCTATACTGGCAGAAATTGTCAAGAACATACAAAGGGTATTTCAGCCAACTACTTGAAAAAGTGATGGCTCTGATCCTAAGTGGATTTATAGGACCTCATGAGAAATAGTATATATGCACTCAAGCAAAATAATGGCTGAGCTACTGTGTTGTCATTCTGATATAATGGCCAACACATGTTATTTTTGATGAGGTGATATAAAACCATATCAAACTCTCACAGATCCCCTGATGGTTGGAGGAATTGGACAGATTGGGACGGGAATGGTCCAGGAGGACGGAGCAGTCGTGCATTCACATACAAGGTCCTCCAAATGTGGGGAAGGTAGCTGATATCATGGAATTGCTTGGAAAC
>JBBPPD010000099.1:0-20800 GCA_038091795.1 Leccinum olivaceoglutinosum | reverse complement strand
GCCCACTGTAACTTTATGCGGAAGAGATTCGTTATATAAATTAGAAATTGATTGCCAGTGATGATTCTAGTCCCCATAAAAAATCAGTTTCCACCAGGGAGTCGGGGATTGGCGCCTGGCGCCGCTACGATTTCTAGTGGAGCCTATCTATGAGCTCTGCCCATCCCTCCGCGAGTCCATGTTGATCCTTGAGACAATTTTGTCCTGAAACGACCTCTTTGAAACTGAGATAGCCAAACTCCGATGCTGTTTGTCTGCGAAATCCTCTTTCGTTTGGACACACCAAAACAAATTGAATGAGAGGGAGTGCTAAGCAACTTAGAAACGCACAAGTTGAGCACTCTAGGGAATCGACTTGTCGATCGCGCGTTATCTGTCCTTCAATCAGGAGATGTTGTCACATAAGTAGTATTTACTAGTATTCACGTCCCGTCCTAGTATCCTCCCTGACCTCCCCACCCTCGGGCAACGTCGAATAAATCAAAAATCTATACAAACAGCTGCAATAAAGGTGAACGGGATATGAAACATGAATGTTCAACAGAGCGTGTGCAGTTAGAACGATCCCGATTCAATGCGAATTACGATGAGCAAACTCGTCAGGCAGATAAGAAAAGGGGAGACGCACTTCCGACATGGGACAACCACGATAAGCAGGTCCTACGAGCCAAACTTGGTAGGCTGGACTGTAGTGCGAGGGCCACGAAGTCGTCGACTCAGCATGTTCAGTACTTAATGGCGTCCGTGCCAACATCTTTGACGGTATCCATTGTCTTCCTGAATTTGACCTTGGGGTCCGCCTCCTCGCACTCCTCTTCGGCCGTCTTGTGCCTCCGCCTGGGGGAATCCCTTTCGCCTCGATGGATCTTGCTTTCTGTCGTTCTCAGGCTTTCTTTGGTCTGGGCAGCTTGAGCCTCGAACGATTCTGTGAGGTCAACCAGGGCGAGTCAGATTAAGGAAGCAAAGTTGCTGAGCAGCTGGCTTCCTTCGATGTTCATCCAGACGGCGGTCTTAGATTATTCAAAGCATTAGTATTGCGAATTGAAACCATTTCGGCCAACACACCTTTGACATCGATGGGTTCAAGGTGAGGCAGACAAGTCACTCTCTGAAGCTGTGAACGATGGTCAACTAGGCAGAGAAAAAGGAGAGGAGAAAACTGCACCGTTTTTGTTGGTTCCAGATTCCATATATGCGTTGAGCATAAAGTGAGTGAGGTCACGGGCAACGACCCTGCCGCGTTCTGTGAGATCGTCGAGCTCGGTCGGATCAGAGGGAACGATGTCGAGAAGGATCTAGTCGACTATGGCATTGAGTTGACGTTGGCTGGGAAGCTTTCCAGCGTCGAGAGCTGTAATAACAGAGGACATCCTGTCTTGTCCATGGTTCAGAGGGTGTGGGCTCATCGTCTTCGTCAACACCATTGTTCATGTCCGGCCTCGGCTCCGTTCACAGGCCTCACAGGAAGATTCTCTGGAAGTACGAGGCCCAGCATATCGTCTTCGCTACCGGGTCCCTTGTAGTTGACTTTGCGACCTCTCGACGAACGGCCCCACTTTCCTTACGCTCGAGTTGGCCCCTCCGGGCGCGGCACCATTTAAATGTGCCAAGTCCGTCTGCGAATCGTCCCAGTCTATAAACGGGCACAAGTCATAACATGTCTGCTGGAGATCTCGTTCTCGCAATCGACGCATCGATCTCACCTGCACACTCAAACTCCTCGAACTCGTCGTCCTCTTCTAAAACGCCGAGGTGGGGTACGTCCTCGGACTTTGGTTTTTCGGGTGCTTTGGTGGAGGAGGCGGCGGCGGTCTGGTCTGGCTTGGAGGTGGTTTCTGGTGCGGACGACATGACTGCTACGTCTTGATATCGTCGCGTTCAGACAAGTCACGCGTACCGGCGTGAGAACGTTTTGCTTCGCGTGAACATCTAACCTAAATCGGCACTCCCCATCCCCACGTATATAAATAAAATAAAGATAGTTTAGCACACGTCCATTCCGAAGTATGTGACAAAAACAATCAAACCGTCTAACCCACAGTTTATATTATTATGAATGATAAGGAAACTTCAAATCGGGAGCTCGTCTGGAGCTTCTACGTCGGAATGGCATGCGTCAGACTGATCGCTGTCGGCCGTCGAACTGCAATCGGTGTCGATGTCGGTGTCGTCTGAACGAACATAAGGTTCAGTGTCAGACGTGAAGCGTGTTGTCAAAAGTTCCAAGGACAAGTGCCTCGAGGAGATCGAGGCGACCGATAAAGTGATGGATAATGGTCTCAAAATCAACGACTGGGTATCCATATCTGCAGGTTCGCTCCTTCATCAGACACCCGTGCGTACCACTGACCCAAATATGAAGAATTCAAGAAGTTGTTGCGTGATCGACGACAATCCTCTTCTCCTCAAACGAGAGCAGGAAACAATGGACAAGCTCTGGGAGGACAACTGGGACGACGACGACCTTGAGGACGAGTTCTGTCCCCTCTCGATGCCGCGACGTCAAGAAGCGAAACACATCGCGACCCCATTCTGATTCCGATGCAGATAGGAACGAACTTGCAAAAACAGCAAAGGGAGATGCCATACAACACTGAAACTAGAGCACTGATCATTCTCGTGGGGGCCCAGAAGTCAACCCACTACCAAGTACGACCGACCGACGGCGGTTGTTATGTACTAACAGACAATGTATTCACTTGGCCGTCCGTACGCATGATCGGGTGCGAGCCCCCCACGATGAGCTTTTCCATGGGCTGAATGCGGATCCGAGTGTCTTTGGTTCAATATGTACATGTTGAACGTCGGTTTTTGGTTTTTGATCTGATTTTTCTTCTGCCTGATCAGTATAGACCCTCCCCTGCCCCTACTCTTCGTTCTTCAACTCCGGCAGACGGTGCGACATGAAGACCAAGCAAGTGGAGAGCCTATCAGCAAGACGACATAGACCAAGTTGCCGCCCAGAACATTGTACTATTTGGAAGCAGCAAACAGCGATGTCGTTAATATAGGACCAATGGCACGCGCGATGGATGTCAAACTCTGACTGAGCCCGTTGGTCGAACCGAGGGATTGCTTGTTGGGAGCAGCTCGCGTAACGAATATAGAGACGACAGCTAAACCGAGCCGTGATGAGATCATCGATTTTTCATAGAGACGATTCAAGACGCACTATACGACAGGACCACGAGGACCATGAAGATGAGTTGGACAATGATGAGGATCCAGATAATGGGCCCGACTTTCCCCTGCGCTGCAACCACAGCGCTCATTATCGGGAAGATAAGAACTAGCGGATAAAACCAAAGGACAGCGTTACAAAACACTTTTTTTGCTCCAAAGAATGCTATGATCTTTGCAGCGAACAGACCCTGTACGAGGCCGTCGACGATACCAAGCGCCGCCAAGAATGTGCCGATGACGGATGGCGAGAGTCCTAAGCCGCCGATTTCGAGAGGTGACGAGTAAAACAAGGGCAGAAGTACAAGGAGGTCGATTTCCACGAGAGCTAATGTTCCATAGTTTGCAATGGGTATCATCACGGAGTAGGTTGTCAAGAGGTAGTCATCGGAAGGGGCCTTGCGTCAGTAGTAGGTAAGTTATTTGGGGAAGTCTCGACCGAAGACTGTGGCCCTCTGCACATCTTTGATGGCAATGACTACGAAGCCGAAAAATATCATTGCCAACTTGTAGCACGTTGATGTCGTACCTCCTTCAAGAATGGAATGCCACACAGACCACAAACGCCAATAGGGTGAAAGTTCTTGCTAGAAGAGACGGGAGGAAGTAGGGATAGGTCGCCCAGAATTCACCCCGAAAGAGATCAGGCCAACGCTCTTGCGGCTTCACCAGCGCGCCGCCGTAAAACGGGCTAGCGAAACAGTGTAAGCTCGAAATTCCATTACACCAAGTAGCAGGTCAGACGTACGCGATGGTGAGCCCGATGCAAAAGATGGTCGGTACGAGGGAAAATAATGTTGGTGGGGTCGCTTATATCACCGAGTCCCCCGGTGCGCCCTATACTTGTCCTGCAAGCGATCAGCGATGGCTGCGACGACAAGCTCGGCGAACTGGGCAAACTGGCGCGCAGCTCGTTCATCGGGGGAGCACCGGCTCTGAGTTGATTACGCGCACAGTGTTGTGGAGCACGGTTGAGAGGGTGCTCAAGTGGGTACGCACGAACTCGGCTGGACGTGGGTGGTGTGAGGGGCTGCTCTGACCGGAGACACAGAGTTGTCAGAGTGGGCAAAAGGACCATACATGTGGTCTCTGTGGAACGGTCTACGCGGATGCATGGCGTGCACAACCCATGGAGGTGAGGCTTCGAGTGGATTGGGGTCAAAATTGTCGAGGGGATTGATGAGGAGGGTGCTGTAGACCTAGGAGTCATGGGAAAGGGTGTGGAAGTGGAGGGCACGGTAGCCAGTATACGAGCAGTCGCTGGTACAGAGTGAGGAAATGATGGAGGGTGTGGAAGCGCAGAGCGTGAGGGTGTGGGTTGAACAGGCCGTAGAGGATTTTGATGCAGAGAACATCTCTCGAAAGCTGGAAAAGATGAGTGAGGGAGCGTTGGTGGAGAAACGGCGACTTACAACATCTTTGAACAGACCCGCGTGGGTAGGCGTCTATCCGTCCTTGGCTGCCCTTCACTTGTGCATGTCCACGCATAGTTCTACGAAGCGAATTAGGATGGGTTCGAGTGGAGGGCCAGTCTGTCCCCTCTGGGAGCGAGTCTGCTGAATGGTAAACATGCTATTTCATAGAACATCACATCAAAAGTGTGTAAGGTTTTTGGTGGGGACTCGGAAGGGGTAGGATGAGGAGTTCTATGCGTCAAGGAGAATCAGCACCAGCACAAGGAGAGAATAAGTAGATGAAAACCCATACAATTTTCTTGCCATGTAGCGAGTGCATCTGGCTCCCAATCCCGCCCGAGAATACAGCACTTGCACTCCAAGGGCGATGACCAGAATGGTGAGTGAACTTCCGCCGTCAGACGGTCAATGGAAGAAACTTGGTCGACCTTTCTCCCGAATGTTCCGACGTCTTTGCCTGTTGCAAACGTTCAGCGGGGTCGAAATTGAGGCTGTCGTCATCGTTTCTCGGGCGACGACGTAGGCTCTGGTTGTACCTGGGACACAAGGAGGTAGGTACGCTCGAGTGAACGATTAGAAATTGGTTATATACTGTACTCGCTACACCACGCCTCCGCCAAGCCCTACATCCATCCCGACACCTCCCCTCCTCACGCTCTCCCTCATCCCCAGCCTTGCACCTTCGAGCCCATCCAAGACCGCGCGATAGAGCCTATCCTCCGTCGGTCCGCGCACGCCCCTCCCCGCAAAGTTGCCGTCGAGCACCGCGAGCGTCGCTTACGCCACTGGCAGCCCGACGCACCGGGACATGGCCGAGGCCCGTGGGGTGCCGTAGGATACGAGGGTAGATGTGTAGGTCCGTGTGTCTGCGAAAGGGGAGGAGACACAGAAGACCTCATAGGACAAGCGACGATCTCATGCACGAGTACGACGAGGTCGCGTTCGCCGGGTGCGTATGAGAGTCTGTGTACGGCTGTGAGCAGGTCGATCCGCGCGGTCGGGCGTGTGGGTAGTCGTGGCATTCCTCTCATGTCCCCCGTCGTCATCCACATCGTCGGCGGGACGATCCCGAACCACAACGCATTTACAGCCCAATCGCGTGGTACTGGGTCCGGAACGACCTATGGGCGTCGTTTGCTGGGACGTTCTCATTGCCCGTGCGCTTTCGCAGCGCATGTCGCGCAAAGTCGGACCACGACCGGGGGAGGACGTATGATGACGGATCGTGAGCCAGTAGCCCCATCGATTTGAACCCGTGCACGAGGTCGGCGAACCCTGGGTATCTGTGTCGGTGTGTTGTGTGAGAACATTGTACCGAGAGATACACGGCTAGGCGCACCTAAGAGTACCTCTCAAGACCGTCCGCAGACCATCGAGCTTCCCGAGTCCGCATACGGCAGACAATCTCTTTTCGCGATCCCCTCCAACTTGAGCACGTCAGAAACAGGGACAGAGGGAAAGTGGTGCTTCAACACGTTCTCCCCTGGAATCTCATGACCTACGTATTTCATTGAATGTGAACTCAAACATCTAAGACGGAAACGGGCACGCACCTCCCCGTTGAGCTTGAACTGAGCGCCGTTGAGCGCAGCATTGAGTACTCCTCTCGGACTCCAGCTGAATTTGTACCCCAGCGGGACGTCCGAGGCTTCCGGAGGGGGAAGACCGCCGCAGAAGGACGTGAAGAACACGACGCACATGTTCTCCTTCTAGCTGCCTGAGCAAGGAGAGTTCATCGCCGCTGGTAAGGAGTTCCTCATCGGCCTTTTCTGTATCAGAGTCAGAGTCGTCGGCTTGTCTGAAGAAGCGGGACATGATTAATGATTGCGCAGTTGTGAGATCGTTCAAGTTATCTCAAAATTTTGCTTGCGCTCTGCGTGAGAACCGACAGTGATTACGTAATGTAGTATCCAGGAATGCGGTTAAAGGGTCCCAAACATATTCAACTTCAGGCTCTAGAAATCATACACTACTTCCACTAAACACAACGTAGTAAAGAGCGAACGAAAATCAGAAAAAAAATCCAGTGTCCGTTGAATGAGGACAATCAGAGGGTCACAAGTAGTGCAGGTGCATCCTCTTTGAGAAGATCACATGTGAAGCCTGGTCGCTCGCAAAATCTCACATACGGGCCGCGGAGTGCTCATCACAGTCGATGTACTCGACGCCTGACGTAGTCCCAAGTCAGCTGGATCCGTGCTACCCTCAGACGATTTCTTGGATCGGAAACGTTTCTCTTTCAATCGCTCGACCTCCTGTTCGAGCTCATCCTATGGACTGGCATGAGTATTAACTAATGATTTTGGAAAATCGACACCTCGCGGTAGATCTGTAGTACCAAAGTTAGTCATAGTTCAAACGCAACAATGTATTTCGACAATGCCATTCAAGTCCGCCGTTTTCCCACTTGCATCGTTCCAGGAGGCACCTGGGTCACCAAGCACAAACCCTCAAACATCCTCAAATCTAGCATTAATAGCACGGTATCCAAGCGTAGCATAAAACACACGGCAACCAAGAACTGCCCATAGGTACTAATAGGTATAAAGCAAGAGTGCACCACGTCATTGAACAAAGCAGGAAAAAAAGATGTACCAACACAACCGACCACAAAGTGACTTGTCTATAGAAGGGTGCGAAAATGCCCCCGTTCCAACGGCAGGCATTCTCAAGCGTTCGTTTTTTACCGCTTCTCCCTGAGCTTGAACCACACCACGCCAATCAAGATGACGGCGAAACCGGCGATGAAACCGAACAGGACCAGCACATCACATCTCTGTAGTAACCATTCGGATCGAAGCCGAATAGCTGTGGGTGGGCCGGTAAGGTGAGCAATCACGCATTGGAGAGTCAACAAGCGTGAGACACGTACGGTTTCCATGATCACCGACGCAGAGATGTCGATTGGGACCCCTTGCAGTACATCTTGGATCATCAGACCCGAGCCCACTTCGTTGACGGAGAGCGCTTCGAGTGTGTACTAGATCACAAAACGGACGTGGGTATAGTTGGGTTTTATTACAGTCAATAGACCTTACCTTGAGGGGACACAGCCATTGCAACCACCGAAGTACAGGCGGGATGGAATTCAGATGAACGAAGAACCCGGCATAAGTCATCTGGTACAACGCTGTGAGAGCGGAGATCAGAATCGCAATACCCCATTGTGGAAAAGCGTCGCGAGGAGGAAATTCTGTGATGTTTACAAGTGAGGAGTGGGACATATATGTACATAAAAAGGACACGCACCCAAAGCGTCATGGTAAGGGTATATAACACTAGGATGAATAAGAACTTGAAAAAGTGGGCTGCGCTGTGAGCAAGCCCAGCCATCCAGTAGGTCCTGAAGAGAAATGCATCAGTGCTAAGAGTCTTGTGCTCGTCAGGTTAAATCAACGAACATCGTAGATACAATGATCGTCGGGAGGATGCGGAGTGGGATGACATCAAAGAAGAAATGAGACAACAGCCAAGCGGTTGGACTGGCGCGAGCAGACGTCAGAATTTGTAAACGAAGAGAGCACCGGGGGCAAACCTGTAGTAGGAGTTGGATCGCTCGCGAACGAAGAGCGGTCGTACTTCAACAATATTGTACAGGGCACTCAGGGATGAGAAGGCAATGAGTGAGCCCTACGTATTCAAGTAAGAGCACTATCCACAAATGAAACAGGGGTGTGACACACCAAGAAGAACAAGCATCCCACGCGAGATTGGAACCCGGCGATGGAAATCCCAGTGTGGAAGTAGAGTCCCCCTAATATAATAACTTCAGATTAGGATGGCAGCGCTAGATAATTCACAATCAACGTACCGCAGAAAGCTCCCAGGATGGCGGATATGATCAAATGAGTAAAGAACAGTGACTTGTCCCTAAACCGTACACCCACCGACGACCGCCAGACCTGCAATGACACCGGGGCTAAGGGGGCTCGAACCGTTGGTCGAGTTTGGCGATGAAGCGGCGGACGAATCAATTACGGCTTGGGTGACACATTCACCCAAGACACAGTTTTGCAGTTGAAGCCCAGCGGAGCCGAATAAGCTATCGAGGGTCTGCTGTTGGAAGTGACAATTGCTGTTATTGTCGCAAGCGATCGTGAGGGGGCCAAGCAGTGCATTGATCGTGCCTGTGAGGTCGATAGGGCCGGGAGCTCCGCAGAATGAGGTATTCGGGATACATTGACACTGTAAAGTGGAGCAAGTCCAGGTATCGGTGGAGTTGGTGAATGACTGAGTGCAAGATGATGCCGAGCAAAAGAACTGCTCGACGCCGGCATAGAAAAGTTGGGCATAAACTACTTCGGACCCGTTGGGGGACAGGAGCGTGCCAGAGACGTTTTGCAATGGAGAGAGGGAGGCATTGAGGGTACGCTGAATGTTTGGTGTGGTTTGCAAAGGGAAGAGCCCTTGGACCGTCGGGTTCTAGAAGGAGATGGGTCAAATTGTTTCCCCCAAGTAGTGGGAGCAGACGTACGTTGACTTGGCAGCTAAGTTCACCCGCCGCGTATACACGAGGATCAGTATTGCAGACCATAGTGTCGTTGATCCCGGGCACTATGGAAGAGGTAGAGCCATTCACAGCAGCTTGGCACGCAGATGTCCTAGAATCACCTTTGATTCGATGAGCGTCTCGAGCTCGCTAATTTCCTTGTTACTCAAGCTCCACATTTGTTAGATTTTGTCGACGTGATGGCAACACCATACTAACGCCAAGCGTTATTCGAGCCGTCTGAATCTCTGCCTCCAATGGTCGTTTTCTGAGCTGCTCGAGCTCAGTCTACAATGATGAGATCACCGGTGATTGCAATCGGGGTCAGAGCATACTACTTCATACTTCGTCTGAAGGTTCACGGTGAGAACCGAAGAAAGGAGTCCAGTTCTGCCGATCGCTCGTCCAAAGCCATGCGTAACTTCGGCTTGTTCATCCTAGGACATTGAACGCCAGCGTGCATCCTGTGACAGGGAATAAGCCGAAATCAGCATGAAATGGTTTTCACCTACTTCTGCGTCGTTCGTCTTCGCGTTGGACTGCCATGTCCACCGTGAGAGCTCGAGCTCGTCTGTCAGGTCACGGATCTCATCCATTAACCGAGCACGCTCCAAGGCAGCTTGAGTGCCGATGGTGTATAATTGATATCGAACGTGTAGGATTTCGTCGCTCTCGTCTAAAATGTCTCGTGAACGAGAGTGGAGCCACTGCTGAAGTTTCAATAGCTGGTCTGCTACTAGCTGATGTCTTCCGCCTGGGGTAGCTGCTTCTCCACACTGAGGAGCCTGAGTGATAGAATGTACTCCGGTTGGACGACTAGAATTCCGCGACCGTCCATGCATTCCGTCACGTTCTGACGATCAAGCTGGACAGAACGAAAAAAGGGATGTAATATAGGCGCCTGTTGGCGAGTCCACCAAGGTGATCCGCGAGAATATGAACCATCTACACGGTCAGCGCTTTCGGGACAATGACGCGCACGAGTTGATGGCCATCGGCGATGACGGCGACGACGATGGGGACGATAACATATGACTTTCCCTCGCCTATGTTGAGTTGCATGGCCATATTGCCACCAGAGCGGGGTGATATCATTTCCTTGGAGACCTCGGCCTGAACGCGTCGAATCGGCAAATATGGACAAGGTACACGGCGTCAGATATAATGCCATACTATACACGACGATAACAAGGGAATCATACCTGGATCAGTAGCCAAAGTAATGAGGCACGACTTCCAATCGTCAGAGAGTACGATGGGCGAGTTAGACGCGAGAGACCTCGATAAGGTATATGGAGTGGTGCGTAGCCATTGGCCCGACTGCTCGAGAGCTCGGACTCCTTGGGCCCCAATGCTGCCTGAGATTGTGGAGAGCTTCGAAGTATGTATACCTGCATTGAGCGTAGTGTGCCACAAGTATCTCGGGACCAAGTATGCTTGTTTTTGCTTGAGTGAAGGAGGTTTCACGTCCCAAGCATTCTGCGCTGGTGCGGAGGGCCGAAACATACTGACGCTGGAGTGAATTCTCTGTGTTCCCTTTAGCCGTAGCAATGAGTCTGTGTAGCGGGGTGTGACAAGGCAGTGACATGTTCCCAATGACAGCACTGTCCTGAGGTAACCTATCATTGTAGGATGGTGAATCCTCGCGACGGAACTGCGGGGATACTGCAAAAGCCACGAATGCTGGAACTAGGATCGCCAAGTTCCGGTGAGGCATACGCCATGGCAGGTATCGAGAATAGCATTTGAAACCACTTCTTTTCGTTGCCCTTCCGCAGCGGTTGATATGCTCCGAGCCATACCGATGGAAGGCTGGGAGTAACCATAGATTGTTATAACTGAGAGACAGTGTTGTATGCACTCCCTGAAACGGTTGCATTCCATGATTCCACGCCGTCGTCACAGTATAAATGCGACGGAAGACTGCAGTATAAGCACGTTGTTCTCCTGTTCTCCCGAGTCGTTCAACACGTCCCTAGCTTGGTAATGGACATCGGCATTTGGCTTGGCAAGCTGCCCAGACATATCGGATGGCAGATACGCCGCCCGTCGTGCGCTGCGCTCCAGTAGATCACTATCTTGTGACGGGAAACGTTTAAATAGAGGGCTCGATGGGTTTTCATGGAATAAGCAGATCTTTTCGTAGTGCTTCTTGATCGCTTTGGAAACGACATACAGGTCTTGATGTTGAGAGGTTGCAGGAAGGTCCAGCCACTCCACCTGCTCGCTGGAGACGTCGAGGATACCATCGAGATAAGAAGTTTCGCGTCTCGAGAGCTGAACTTGATAATCGACCAGCAACTGGTCGACCGGAGGAGAGACTCGGACAGGGCTTCTTCTGTACCTGACTTGCCTGTAAGCGAATCGGCACCACAGCCGCTGGTCAGAGCATGCAGATAGACACAGTACAACTTGTTCGTCAAGCTAATGGTGCCTGTCAAACATCCCAACTCGGTGTCAACTCTGAAGGTCTGGTAGGTGATCGAGGCACCACGTGTATCGATTTCGACGCGAACGTGATGGTCAACCATACAGAATGAAGCATTTCCGTCGGGAATGAGGATACAATGGGGGATGAGCTCGATCACGTCGGGGATCCTTGCTTCGGCCGAAGTAGAAGCTGATTCGCTAATCCAAACAGTGTCCCGATGGACTGGTTCTCGTCATAAACCATCCCCCGCATATTGTGAGATTGAGGTCGCCGTCTTCATCGACGTAAAAGGATAAGCCATAGTGTGGTAAAGCAACGTTCAACTGCAATGATGAAGGTCGTGCAGGTTGATGGGGGATGCGCTTATGATGAGGCTTGATGTCCCATCAATCCTCCAGGTCTCGCTTCGAATGTCTACAAGGACCTCGTGGCTTTTCCGCATGCGATATTGACCAGGGCTACAGTAGATGGTCCAATTATCAGGCGAAGTGTTCTACAGAGTATCGAGAGGACGAATTTCCAGAATGGATGCATTGATATTTAGCCAATGAGCGTGTCCCTCAATGAATACTGCCGGCAGGCCACCCTGCATTTTTTCATGCGGGATGAGCTCCATGGTTTCCGCACATCCAGTGGATTTTTGTTTTGCTCGTAGCACGAGATCTTTGTTTCTGAAATCAGAGTGCACCTGGAGATGCCCATTGATATTGAGTTCTCAAGCTATTGCCTGTAGATCGAAAATGGCGCTTACCGTGTGATCAGAGATCATGCCCCTCGTCGAGTAATCCGATTCCCGGGAGACCACTTGGTATAATGTTCAGCACCTGCTGCACAGATAGTCAGTAACACGGAGGTGGCGGGAATGAAGACTGTAGCATACCGTGCCAAATATTGGGTTGCACAACGGGTGCTTTTGAATTTCGTCGGGCAATCTCCCAAGTGGTTTCCCGTCAACCAAAAGTGACCCATCCAGTAAGTTATGATGCGCCACCTGCGAAAACTCCTCAGCCGTTGACGCGGTTGAACATGAAAACCAGCATGAGTTTGGATTTCGCAACGGGAACCACTTTGAACCTGGCCGGTAACTGGCCAAAGTTGCCCAACTGCGAGTCAATGCCTTCATCGTCAGAATCGGCTTGCAGATTCGAGGAGCAACTGTGAATACGGTGAGAGACTGGAGTGTGCTGGCTGGGGGTATGGTCATGGATGAACACCGCGCAACAGGCTAGAACCATGATACCCTCTGCTGAATGAATGAGCTCCGGGATCATTGAGGGGTCGACATCAAACGTGCTTCGGCAAATAGCGGCAGCGTCCCGCAGATATCGACGAGAGTCTTCGTCTCCCGACACTCACGTCGGTCGATAGCTCCAGAACCCAAGAAAACATCTTTGTACGCACAGCACGAAGAAGTTTGGTCGCTTGGAAGGAGGTGGCTGGGTCAGGCACGGAGGAAAGGATGCGACGGATCAAGAGGGAGATACTATCCATCGTCACCAGTTCCAGCTAGTTGGCCTCGACGTCCCGGACGAGGTTCTCAGGCTCTTCCAACAGCGCATGGCAAAGGAGGGGTTGTTGGAGTTCTTGATGCCATTCCCAGTGCGTGTTCGACAGCAGTCCGACTTGTAAGATAGCTTGAGCCAAGAGCAAATGGACTTCCGGACGACGGAAGGTCAACGAACGAGCACGGAGCTCCCGCAAGACGTTGAGCCATTGAAGTAATCCGCCACTCCGGAGGTGTCCAAACGCTATATACTCGTGAATGGAAAGATCCACAGGGCAGTCAGCCTGGTTTGCCATGACCTCATTCGACGAGTGGAGTATAGAATCAACGTATTTTTGCAAAGTCTGGTATGGCCCTGTTGGACGTGTGTGTGCAATAGCCGCGGATGTCGCCACTTGCCAACATTTTTGAGGCGAGAGAATACGAGCACAGCTATCGTCACGGTACCCATAGAATTTCAATCTCCAACAGCTGGGGATGGACGTTGTCTTGTAGTGTGACAACGAAAGGTTTCGCATCCGAAGCGAGTGTGATTCGCGATCCGGGGTGCTGGACATGATAGGGCTGGAGGGCGGAGTATCCAATGAGCATGATACATATATTTTTCCTCGACAAGAGGGGAACAGATTTCGACCAGAAGATAGGATGTAGCAGAGCGCCACATGTTGAAAGAGACTGGGATGAAACGCTTGATTCTTTCTCTCGTAGCTGTCTCCATTTTTCTGCTGCCGCTCGGGCATCCTCGAGAGTATCTTCTATCAGCGAGAGCTTTCTCTGAACGTGTCGAACTTGCTCTCGAAGCGTTTCATTGTCGATCTCAAGAGCCGAGGTAGCGCACTGCGCCGCAAGTCAGGTGAAGGTGGGGGGTTGCTGCTTTTCTCAGCTTCTCCTCAAGCGCGATGATCCTATCTTCCATTTCATATCGCCTCGAGTCCGGTGCGCTGAGCCGTCCCTCGTAAAGTGCAATAGTTTCCTGACAACAAGAGACATGAGAGACGAAAATCAGCAATGCAAATACTCTCACTTGTCCTGCTTGACGACGTTCGTCATTCTGCAACTCCAACTCTTTCCGCACTCCATCATCTAGCTCGGTTGCGATTTTTTCTAGCCGTGACCCCAAAAGGCCGATTTCCGCGTTCCTGGCCATCAAAAGTGTGTTACTTTCGTGTTCTCTACCCTCTTAGGCTTCAACTGAGCGCTCGCTCTTCGCTCTCATGCTACTCTGAGGTGGAAGGAGAGTTATTCTGGGCGAGGATGTACTATCCGATTACGACTGTCAGAGCGACGTACTAGAGCCTCGGCCGTTTCCTGTCGTCATGGAGGGGATCTTGATTGCCAGAAGTTCTCGAGGAGACTCCAGGGCTGAATTGAGTCTGGCTGTTGTGCTGCAATGATGGCGGCGTGCAGCAAGCGACGAGTGCAACGACTCGAAACTGGCGGAACGTGTTGCACGGGTCAATACGAAGATGCTAGCTAAGGAAGGTCAAGACGGGTCAAGACATGGAAGGCAGACAACGGACGTACGAGCAATGTTTAACAGGGAGCACCTTGAAGCTGAGACGGGGAGCCCGCTCGAGCGGAGGTTGGTAGCAGACGATACACTGAGGTGAATGGTTGAGTGCACCAAGCTGTGCGCGATATTCTTCACGTTCACTTCGGAAGTGTGAGAAACCTTTCAATGAATCAAGTTTGAATCAAGTTGTATCAGTGTGTCTTTCCCCGGAGTCGAGATCCTCCCTCTCGCGACCCATCTGGGTCTACCCCTGGTGTGCCGTCAATGTGTGGGTCGAGGGGAGGGGCGACTCGTCGAACCTTGTTCTCGCCCAGGTCTCCGAAGAGCTTTGCGTCATCGGCGTGTTGAACCTTTGAAGACAAGGTCCCTTTCTTCTTCGTGGATGTTGGTCTTGATGTTCAGGCAGTGGGAAGCGGTCTTGGTAGATCTTCCCACTCCACCTCCTGCACGCTGGCGAGCCACAGCAACCGAAGCGGAACCGGTGATCCAGGGTCAACGAGTATGTATTCAAATCAGTGTGTACGGCGAGCGGCGGAAACTCGGTCGTATACCTTACCCGCAGTTGTGGGCGGTTTTGAATCCATTGATACGCCATTGAACTTGGCCTTGATGTCCTTGCGTGTGATGGTGGATTTGGTGTTGCTCGCGTTCTTGGGTACTTAGTGTTTTGGTACCGGTGACGGCGTCACGCGTCCGAATCCGGCACATCTGATAGAGCCACCGTGACTCAACTCCGAGAACTCAACGTTTTCAACTTGCCAGTGGTTTACTTAGCACTATACTTTATGTTCCTCCGAGTCTCATGCCAGTGTCGACACTAACCAGAATATATGTAATGGAATATATGTGCTTGCGACTGGTACGGTTGGTCTCGATAATAGATATCGCGCGGAGTGCTTTTGGGGGCTACTGCAACGTGATGACATTCTAAAGTTCGTATCCACCCAGTTCGACGTCATCCCATCCATCCATCTCAGCATAATCCGATTCTTCCAAGTCAGAGTCTGATTCCGAGCCACTGGACCTGTCCTCTGGGCCCATGAGCCCATCGGACTCAACCTCGTCGAGTTCCAATTCGGGATCCGAGTCAGTGAGAGATTGCGACTCGTCATCAACATCACTGGGTTGTTCTTGCGTATGACCAGTGTGGTTCCTATGCTGAGACGACTGAAAAGAAGCACTCTCAGAGTGCCTTCAATATCATGTCTGCTTCCTGGTCGCTAGTAGGTGGGAGTGGCGAGGCTGATGGCAAGGGGTAGCTGTCAGTACGATAGCAGCCAGTTAGAGCGCATCAGTTTGTCTCTTGACGTCTGGGGCCGCACCTTTCGGAAGCTTGAAGGTGGGTCTCTGCCTCTGCGACGCGTTTTATCTCCTCGCGCACGCAGGCAGGCTTCGAGAGCATATCTGGCAACTGTTCACGATCTCTCCCTGTGCGTGAGTTTCGAGATGCTGCTGAGCTCGCGCTCGTCGTTGATCAAGTAACAGACCGGAGAATACGGATTCGATGTTCCCTCGTGACGAGTTGGTGATGGGCAGTTCGTGTGCATGGTCACGGTACAGGCTCTGGGCGGAACAATGAGGAACTTGAAGTAGTTAGATCAGCGAATCGTAGAATTGGATGCGAGGAAAACCACGAGTGATGACTAGACTTGTCAGTTGCTACATAATAACCACGCTTGTCCAAAAAAAAGACAACCACGAGTGCTATAGAACACAACGGCAAACGGATTTCAAATTGCAAGATATCGCGCCTATATATCACATATGAAAGAAATTCAAAGAATACTACTAAATCTGAGTCGCATTTGCGCTCGGCGGCTTAACAGTGACGGTCCACGGAAAATGGTGCTACATCCAATAAGACCCGGGTCCACCCAACGTCCAGTCGTCATCTTGATTGTTATCGCGAGGGACTTGTGAGCCTGAAGCGACGCCGGGTGCGGCGGGTGCCTGGTCCGAGTCGGGGTAGAAATGCGGCGCTTGTAACTGCTGTGAAGTTGGAATATAGAAAATGGGTGGCGCGGTGGCCTGCGAGATTAGATTACTACTCGCCGGGCGATCAATAAGGATATAACGAGTAAATTATGAAACTCACAGTCCTCGTTGGTGAAGGTCGTAGAGTAGATTCACAAAACCATCCCGGATCAGTGGCTCCGGATGGTTCAAGGCGATACTCATCCCATTCATGATACTCCTTTCCATGGTACAGTAGTTCTCTAGGGCATATCGCACGTTCGTGCCTGTTGCCACGCGACGAAGGCCACAAGCCAGCTGTCAATAGTGATCGATCAGAACAACAGACTAGAGAGAACTAGATTTGTACTGACCGCGGTGGCGGAACTGGCGAGGAGGCGAAGTGGAGTCGTCTCCCACATTTTGTCACCCTCCCGTCGACGTCGAATAGGAGACAACGTATGGTTGTACCAAAAGTCGATGTGGTAGTCATGGAAAATCGGATTTGCGAATAGCTCGACTTGCTTGATTTCGAGGAACAGAATTAGCACTGGAATAATAATAAATTTGCATACGAAGCTTACTTGTTGGGTATTGTGGTGGTGGAGAAAATAGATCTTCCAGTTTTTGTCTACCAGAATACTTTCGCACAGAGTGACGGCTCTAGCCGTTTGCTCATTTAGCGGGAGCAAACCATCCGGGTTGGCAATCTCTTTGAGATGATACCTATCCGCGAATTCTATCGCTGTCCCTGCCATCTTGCTCCGGAACGTTTGCTTATGATCCATGAACTAGTACGAATTATTAGTAAACTCGAAACGCCGCGCGCAGTTAAACTCGTAGTCGCGTACCAGTTTCAATAAATGGGGTTCCCACTGACTCGCAGACGGGGTATCTAAATCAGAGTCGTTCAGTGCCATGTCATGCAGTGAATAAAGACGATACAAACCCAAGTCAGCAGGGCGCGCTTCGTCCTCGAGAAGGGCTTGGTTGTAGCATTTCTTTGCTACTGCGCCCATGTCATCTTCCCAACCTACGTTATCGACGACCTCGACTATGGAGAGGTCGCAGGCGCGCGTGACGACTTGTCTGTCAGCAAGCGGGAGTTTACTCTTGCGGATCTTCAGGCTGTCCTCAGGCTCCTGATTCAAGTCGCCGGTAGTAACCCGAGTCGATGGTGCCCGAGAGGGGAGGCTCAAAGACCCTGAGGGACACCGATTTATCAGCAAAATATTCCCGCCGAGAAATGGAAATATTACCTGTTGTCGCGATGGGGCTAGCGGTGATAGCGCCGGGGACGATGCGAGGAAGCAACATCCGAGTCTGGCCTGTATGAGAGTAAGAGTCGGGGATAGTACTATGGCCGATGCCCAGCTGGATATTCGCGACGCCCCGACGCCGCGCATAGTAGTAGCCTAAGTCAAACGGAGGCCTAACAAATGAGAGAAGGTACTTGCCTCTCGGTGTTGGAAAGGGCGATTGTCTGGGCCTGATGTGCTACTAGCGGCGGCACGACCCAGTGGGACCCCACTAGTAGTAGTGGCACCAACATGAAAGGTACCGTGACGAGTCCGAGTCGGAGCATTGGAGTCAGCGCCAGTACCAGTGGACATCCTGCGGGGGAACTTGGACTCAACGCCAGCCTGAGTCAGGCTTTTATAGGGAATAAAACCTATCGTTTATAAATCATATTGGTTTCAGCCGAGTCGCACTCCACCGTGACGCATGGCTAGACTATGGCCGCTTCACTCGTGACCAACTGAAAGGGAGGAACTGTCACGGTTGGTATCACGATGCCGTTCCGAGCAGCCTCATTGAATTGAACCTCGTTGATCAGCTTGCCGTGCGATTACGTCGAGGGAACTTACGGGATAGCATAAAGTTTCTGCGGTAAGGCTATCCTTCGGATCGCTCCGAGTCAGTGACTCGAAGCAGACGGCGGGGAACTTGAAGATGCGTTCATATTCAATCTTGCCAGTTACAAGTCTAACCCTTTTGGAAGTTCCAGTCCGCGTGATTACGTCCACGGCCACTAATGATCAGGTCAATCCATTTATTTTCTTTATGTCAATCATTGAACATGCGAGCGCCACTGCGCCGCACAACTCTTCTGGAAATACCAGAATTCTGAGATCACAGAAATCTCGGCAAGGAGAGTAGTACTACGTACCCCGCTGCCCCTATACGAGAACTTGAAGTTGCCCAGGTGAGCCGAGAATGATCCGATAGGTGACTCGACGGTGAGTACTTGACTCGAAGTTACAGCCACTTCAAGTTTTACTGCCGCACTGCTACTACGAAAGAATTTTGGAAAATCACACCAGACTCAGACATGGAAAAATCGCGCACAAACCGTATACAAGATTGTCATACATAAGGTGTGATAGTTAACTTACTAGTAGTAGTGGAGGCGAGGCAGGAGGAACGGTATAGTATTTGCCACTAAGACCTGAACGAGGAGCATTCGACTCGGAATTTTGGTCAGAAGCAGAAATAGCATGGGAAGATCCACGGTCAAGCAGGCGGGACCATCGTTCCCTAGTGATGTCAATGTGCTCCATCCCCCCAATGTTATACACGTGTCTGCGGATCTCGCCAACCTGACATTCCATCTGATTGACGCATGCTTGATTTTCTTCCACCTCATCCTGCAAAATGCCCTGTATCAACTCCATCTCCTTCACACGAAGACGTTGGTAATGAAGTTTTGCATTGTAGACCTCATGGCTCATCTGAGCAAGGTGAAGCATTTGCTTAGCCACGTAATCCCTCACTTCAGGGGTTCGTGCAGCGTTGAACTAAAGATAATCATGAGGATATAGACTGAATGTGCTGATTTGAAACACGTACAGATGTTTTGAGCAACTTTTGTTTCTTGGAAAGGTGAGTGCCCGGGCTATCGTCTTCACCGGGTTCGTTGGAGATTGCTCTCCGTTTTCTGTTAGAAGCGGCGAACAACCCTGGACCGTGTGATCCAACGGGCGCGGTGTATGGCGAGACGACAGCTTTAGCCTGTGAATAGATAGGAGTAGGTGGATATCCAACAGACATCTGAGAGGACATGGCGGAAATTGGGTGTTGCATACTACGCGGTGTCTAACTTAGCACAGTTTCCCTGTACACATATAACCTAACAACTTGAAATGCGCCGGAAAACCCCGACGTCTGTCGCGCACGGCATCCCTCATCTTCCTGTACCCACCTAGATCGACAACGTCCGACTCAGCGGGAACTGGCATTGATTGCCTGCCATCAGATTCTGACTTCGGATTTGCTGACGCTGCTTCGACAATCACCGTGGCTGCATTGCTGAGGTTGAAAACTGTCTTGAGCAAACATTAATTTCCCGAAAGCTATCTTCAGCCCACTGCTGACATTCAGCCCACTTACGTTGAGTATCGGCGGCACATTCTGAGTTCCGAGCTATGGTTAGTGTGGTTGGCCATACTATACCAACTATGTGCATAGCACATTAATGGGTCGCGAACTTAAGTTACTCTGCACCACACTTCTGCACCGTGTTCTCGCTTACCGTTCTGCGTACTCCTATCCAATTACAGCATTGAATCCCTGCAACGCATAACTACTTTTTTGGTAATGTCGCGAAGCTTAAATAAGTAAGTTCCCTCAATGCACGGCAAAGAATAGAAGGGCTCAACATTAATGGCAGAGCCGCCGAAGGGGCGAGAGGCGGCGTAGGCAGAATGTGCAGATCGGTAGGCGAGAAGCAGAGTGAGCAGATCGGTAGGCGAGAAGCAGAGTGAGCAGATCGGTAGGCGAGAAGCAGAATGCGCAGATCGGTAGGCGAGAAGCAGAATGCGCAGATCGGTAGGCGAGAAGCAGAATGCGCAGAGTGCGGCGCAAGGTACAGAGCGGAGTACGCAGAGTGGCGCAGAGCGGTAAGCGAGAAGTTAGAGTGCGCAGAGTGGCGCAGAGCGGTAAGCGAGAAGCAGAGTGCCTGGATGCGGCATGTAACTGCCTCGTGCCCTCGCTACGGGGTTCTCTGAAGAGTCTCGGTAGAGCGATTTGGTGTCAGTGATGGTCCGCGAGCGCCTGATTCGAGATCCCCCTATCAGTCATGTTCGTAATTCCCGTAGCCTTAGATTGTCAACGCAGAATAAGATTAAGTCTAGATCTAAATGTGAAGAAATGGGGCACTGAGGGCAGGGGTTGGTCCTGCCGGCAGAGCACTATGAGGGCCCGAATGCACAATAATCCCGCACGCACTTTTTCATAGAGCGCGCACCTTTTCGGGCCGGGCGCGCATTTTTTGAGGTAGTGGGCGCGCATTTTTTGGACGAGGTCACGCAATTTT
>JBBPPD010000098.1:0-20804 GCA_038091795.1 Leccinum olivaceoglutinosum | reverse complement strand
GGAGCGTGCAGATCGGTGTGACAGCGGGAAACCCGACAGGGACGGGGAGTTGGAGACGAGGATGGTGGCTGGGATAAGGACGACGACGTCTCGTCGTCGTCGCGCTGGGACGAGGACGGCGGGGGGGGAGGACGGGGGGACGGGGACGGGGAGTTGGAGACGAGGATGGTGGGGGGGATAAGAACGACGACGTCTCGTCGTCGTCATCGTCGTCGCGCTGGGACGAGAGGACGGCGGGGGGGAGAACGGGGATGGACAGAGGGTCCTGAGAGGGATAGGAAGAGAGCGACTCGGACTCCCTCCGACTTGACAAGTAGTAGTAGAGAAAGAATGAGAGAACGGCTCTCGGCGGAACGAGAGCGCATGTCCGCGCAACACGCTGTCCTCGATGCTGGAAACCGACAACATTGATATGGATCATCCATCATCGATCATATCATCAAATCAAATTGATATTCATTTACCTCTTGGGTGGGTCTGCCGAGTTCCCGAAGGGCTACCCTTCCCGCCTCACCTTCCGGATTGGGACCCCTTCGGATGACCAATGTTCTGGTTGTATTTTCCGGTGTCTCACGTGACCTTATGCGGTGGGATAATCTCTCTCTGCTCCCCTACACCTCGCCTTACCCCACTTTTAATCGGCACACCGCCGTACAGGTAATAAGAATCGTTGTTCGAGCATGCGATGCGGCGACTTAACTTTCGTAAGCCACCCCAGACTACACACTTATAATCCGTTCTGACCGTTTCTCACCTTCTTTCCTCATAGCTCTCCCTCCATCACCATGGCGCACAACTCGCTACCAAACGTCCACTCTGACATCGACGACCCCGCGTATCTAGATATTTTTAACTCGTTCATCTTACATTCAGCTTACCTCTCTGACTCTACTGATGACTCGGATGATATGGATGTTGATCCCCCCGGGCCAGTGATCGTCGAGGCCCATCAACCACCTCCGGCTTCAGCTAGTGACGCGCTAACATCCGGGCCCATCACATTTACTCTAGCTCAAGACCAGCCTCCTTCGCCGCCCCTCTCGGCGCCTTCGTTGACCGATATCTTCGATGCTATCGAAAAAGATACATATATTTGCTTCGCCAGGGGTAAGTCGGCACACTCTGTTATTCACAGATCATCTGAGCACGTTTATCCGCAGATATGGGTTTTTCCAATCTTCCCATCAACTGGAAACGCATCTTCTTCCACGCCTTCTACCATTTCTTTTCCGAGACGGCGATCCACATTCCACGAATCCACCGTCGATCGCTACTTACACGGGCCATTGCTCTCGCAAGACAACGGTGCGAAGAAATGAACCCGCTCTGGGCCCCCGAGGTGGATCGTACGTGTCTTAATGTTCGTGCACGTTCACTTTTTGCTACTATCTTTTTTTTTTCCTTAAGAAATGATCGATATCGAAGGCGTACAAGTCCTTGCGTCGACCTCTGTGGAACGGTTTCGATTGAAGCTACATTCAATGGTTAGCGGCCGTCAATTTTTTGTAGCGCATCATTAAGTTATGTTTATAGATTTCCAAAGCGGAGAAGTTGTTTAATGACAGTTGCCTTCAAGCGACTCTATATCTTCTTATCTCACGACCAGGCTACCCGGCGATGATGCCCCATCTCCCCGGACCTCCCGGCACACTCTACACCAATGTCCAGAAATTGGCTGTGAGGTGGTACTTGAGTTGGGACGATAGATATGGATACAAGTCAATGTGGCATACGTTCTATGACGAGGAGGTGAGCGATACA
This sequence comes from Leccinum olivaceoglutinosum, assembly GCA_038091795.1. Lineage (NCBI taxonomy): Eukaryota > Fungi > Basidiomycota > Agaricomycetes > Boletales > Boletaceae > Leccinum > Leccinum olivaceoglutinosum. Next base: position 19,043 of record JBBPPD010000098.1, on the reverse strand, counting down.
TACGACGGCATTCATGTCCTTATTAATCATTCCAGATCCAATGGTTCGATCACGGCGGTGTACGAAACCTGCTGTACACTGCGCTTAGAGATCCCGGCTCTCCTGGATTTTTCGGCTTCCAAGAAGCATACCAAGAGGAAGGGTACTGGACATGGCGGCCTTTACAATCCCGCGGTGTTGCAATCTCAGTTGTCGCTTATACCCTCGCGTCGGTAAGTGCGCTGAGTCACGCGTGTCTAATATACTAATAAAGAATCAGGCCAGTGTATCCATGCGCATCGACTTTTTGCAAGATCTCATTTGGAGTAAGGACGAGATGTGCTGTCGGAGGCGCGCTGCTATCGAAGAGGAACAAGAGAAAATATACCATTTCCTCAATAGGGTTCTCACTTCTTCTATTCCAGAGCATTCTATTTCAGAGCTTAGTCGCGCTCGCAATTCACTCCTCCAACTATTGGAGGAGCTCGGTTTTGCCTCGGAGTAGACAGGACTGCTAAAAAGTTTGTAAGATACTTATTCGGGAATGTACACAAACGTAGTCGGATTTTTCCCAAACCCCGTGTTGTTGAACGTTGATACGACCACAGCCGAGACTCAATCCGAGCAGTTAGATCATGCCACGCAAATTCGACATTGAACCACCGTCCCGTACCGTGGAAACCAGTTGTCCTCGTCTCCCATCTTTTCATTCACCACCTTGTCCTGTCATACTTGATGGCGGCGGCTCTTCAAGTGCAACAGCCGAAAGAATGCCCTTAAATACAGCTAAGACCAGATTGGTGAGTCTTCAAGTTTTCCCTTGGGATTTACAGTAAACATTGGATTTTCCCCTCCTATCAACAGATTCTACCCAGGAATCACAAATTCCCTTCCCCTCATGAGCGATCCGTTATGATGAAGGACGCCTTGGAGAGGAAGAAGACAGCCATAGCCTCTCTCGCTTCAGCCCAGAGCGATGTCGAACATCACGCTTCGTTCATGATTGATGAGATTGGTCTCGATGAGACCATTCGTTTCTACGATGCACACTCTCGCATTGGGGATTCGTACACGGCCATCGGTAAATTCATGAAAGCTGCGTTCCGTCTCACCATCACCCCTCCAGTCAATAGACAAGATTCGGTAGGTCGTCCGATTTCATTATTTACGTCCCCCGTCTCATCATTACAAGCATGCATGCGATTCACCAAAGCCGTCGTCGCTTTCAGACTTGCCCTCTATAGTCAAAAGCTGAGGATATCGGGTGCGACTCGGAGTCGGTATGCCTTGCATCTCAACATTCATTTCAATTTTCATCATTCAGGCCTCAGGGCTTACTCCCAGTGAGAAATGTGCGACTTTGTATGCATAGTAAACGGCAGGACTTGTAGACAATTTACCTACCCGCGTGACCTGAAATAGATGCATGTAAATGTCGTGTTCTCCATTGTTCTCCTTAGGATCCTTGTAGACCTGCCAGGCATACCTGAGTACATCCATATCGACTCTTGTATACTGCCTCACTTTCCATAGAGCGTACCAGTAAGACCCGAACGCACGCGCTTACAAAGCACAGCACAGCACACCAGCGTATCTGATAAACCAGTTCATGTTGTATATCTAGATACGTTAGACTTCGCCAAAATTTTGTAGTCGAAGATTTCTGTATGTCATCTAGTTAGTGATATGATATATCTACATACTTTAAGACTCGATGGGGTGGACGAGCGTCTTGCTCCCTTCCTCCATCGGGCGCATGACCACTGGCAGTGCCCTTAGTATGAACCACGGGGAAGATCCAACGCAAATACCACCTGTGCTCCATCGCGCGAAACAAGCTCGAGCGATATTAACCTGGGTTCACCGTGCACGCGATAACGGGCGTTGGGTTTTAGGCGCGCCGCAAGCTCGTGGGATGAACACGACCTGGAAAACCACCCCAACGAACGTTCACATCACAGGAACACATGTACAAGGGAGGCGGGGATGCTTACGTTTTCAAGTTGTGATGCAGTGAGCAATGCTCATGATGTATCAGACCAAGATATTCGGCATCGTGCGAGGCATCGTCATTTCATCCGGCAGTGCGACAAAATACGGCGAGTGTTGACGAACCTAGAGGCGAATTTCCGGCTGTTGATGGTCTCCAGGACGTTGCTCCATGTCTCCCCCCGCGGCGCGCGTCGACCAACTAGAAATCATATTTATGATTTTTCCACCGTGGGCACATAACAGCATTCAGGAAATGCCTAAGTAGGAATCGGTCTTTCTCTGCTCTATGTTTGGGCCCGCTGAGTTTGTCTCAAATTGTTAGATACATTTTTATCTTGATCTGATCGCGAGTTCAGACAACATTGCGCTGCTTGACCAGCTAGCGATGAAAGCCAAGACCGTGCGCGACTCTACTTATAGCGAGGTGCGATGTTTGCTGTTCGCGCGACGATCGTTGAACTTGCTATATCTAGAATCTATATACCATGTCAGAACTTGCGCAAGAGCTGATCAAGGCATGCGCACAAGCTCGCTCGTGGCTCTTGGACATTCTGCGTGCGCTCCCAAATTCAGAAGCCGTCGCCAAGGTGCGTGACACAGCCAGACACATCGCACGGGAGGAGAGGGATCGTGTTGATCGACGATAACACAGGTGATCAAGGCACAAGATCTGTCCGAGGAGATCATCAAGTGACTAAAGGAGATGAGGGGACACAAGCCGTCTGCGGCCACCGAGATTGGAGAAGCAACGCTTCGTCGATCCATGTTTCTCATTTATTCTCGGTTTCGAGGAGAAGAAGCGGGAACCGAGGGAGGCGAGGGACGGCAAGTCATTGTCTACCAAGCGCAAAGCTTCTCGCACACGAGCCAACGGCGCACCCGAGTGAGTTCTTCCGTTGCACTATGATCTTTTGCGCTGATACTAATGTCCATCCGCCTCTTCAGGTGTACTAAGTCCGAACACGAAGGCAAACCATTGTCTGATGGCGAGTCGGTTCTCGACGTGTCGGAAAAGGCAACGTCGCCGCGCCGTTCGAGTCTGTGGGTGTTAGTGAGACTGGGCTGTGTAGGAGAGTAACAAGGAAGAAGATGGCTGCGAACGGCGCTGCCTCTGTTTTGAAGTGCGGGATACACAATCAGTGACATCGGACTCGGACTCGGACTCGGACTCGGAGGGACAAATGTTGTTTGATCAGATCAGTCACGTAAGTTAACCTCGAACTCGCCGTTGTTGTGAGGCTCTGATTTCGTCAGGTGTCGAATCTCGATGGCCCAGGTACACCGAAACTTTGAACAAACGGAGGAGATCCTCAACAATTTGCTGGAGATGATCGATGAACTCGAAGCTTGATGTCCTCGAGGACATGTCCGCCATGGTCTGTCAAGGTCCCGCCCCGAACCTGCTTCACATCCATTTCCAAATCAGCTGCCAGTATCTAGGCGTTTCGAAATCGGACAATGCACCAAGCAAAGCAAGCATCCGCAACGTTTCGGCGGAAAAGTCATTCACATATTCGGAAGGCTCACACAGCTCATCGTCGACTTTGAGACATCGATACCAAACCGACTCCACTCTCACCGTCCTTTGTCACAACGCCTTTGCTGCTTCAAGCGGGCTTCCATTTCGACCCTTTTCGCGTCCTCGCACATCCACGTGGCTGCAAGTGACAACACGTTGTTTCGAAAATGGCTCTTTCATTTATGCCTCATGTCCACTGCAATCTTTGAGACTATGTCGAGAGAAATCAAGGCATCACATACGCTTTTTCATTTCAAAGAGAGCAAGACGCTCGACGATAGTAGGGGGATCTCCCAAATTTCGCATCTACTCCGTGACCACATGGTGCAGGCCATTCAACTCTCTCTACCTCATGATGACTCGCTATTCAAGCATCAAGATCCGAGTCCTTTGGGGATAGTCGAGTTGACAAACAAAGCCGATGAAGCAGCGGATGTTACTGTTTCCAGAGAATATCTCTGTGCAGCCAACAGAACTCTGGCCTTGCCCTCGCGCCTGATGACATCAATTATCTAGTTGGTGCCTTCGTTGCTTGGGTCTTTCCCATCAACCATGACCCCACGGATGCAGAACTCTTCGTGTTCTCCCCGGTTAACTCGGAACACTGCAGACACAGGATCTCCTCTCACGGTAAATCACTCTTCCAAATGATCAAGAATACCGAAGCTCTGTAGCAACAAAGTCATATATGCCTACTCCGACAATGTCGCTCAGGCTGCCCTTCGAGATCCCACCATGCCTGTTTTTGGACTCTTGACTCAAGGATCCGAACATATGCGAATCTATGGCCGGCTCGAATCGGAGCTACCCCATCCTCATCAAAGTCGAGACCAACGGTCACCCTGTAGCTGTTTCTCCCTACCCGAGAATGGATACAAGCTCCTGTGGGGAAATCTGTGACGAAGGTTCCGTCGGCCTGTTTCACTGTCTAACCTTCGTATTCCGGGCTATGAGATATCTTGGGAAACTGATCTTGGTCACGGTCGGCCATCCCACGTCGCATCAGTCCTGGAAATCATGATCGACGGCCCGCTGAGTTCGAGTGCATTCAACAACGAATTTGGACGACCTGCCCTCGCCGGGTACTTCCGGACGTTCTCGGACAAACCGATCATGATCGCCGGTGGTTATGGAAATGTACTCCCAGCCTTCGCTAAGAAATCTACCATCTATATTAGGGTGTGAAAATACCTTTGGTCTGAGCTTCGGAGTCGTCCCTGTTCTATGGCTCGGGAAAATCCTCTTTCATTCATTCCATGTCGACTACCTTCTCGCAGACCTGCATTTGCGGTCGTGTTTTCACCGACGTTGGTGCTTTCAGTCGACACGAGAAGGGATGCAAGAAAGGTAAAAAACGTTTGTCAAGCGCCCTTGAGAGGGCCAAGGAAGTTTACCAAAGCAAAAGAATACGAATGCGTCGTGGGGGAGACCAGGACCGTGATAGAGACATAGACTCCGCTGAGGAAGACAATTCCCCTCACACAACTCCAGAGGGTGGTTCGGTATGTGCCATATAGATACGTATGCTCTGTTGCCTTACTTACCACCATTGTGTTAAGGACAACTCACCCCTCTTCGTGCAGCCTGCGCTTGAGCTCCTGCTTGACGACGACACGCAGTCATTGGCACGGCGCAGGACCCGCAGACCGAACCGTCAATTGCCCCGACGTTTTAGAGATTCGCTCCCGGAGCCTCCGATGCCCCTTCCTCCGGCACAAGTAAACCCAGAAGCTCACTCCTCCGACTTTACATCGTCTCCTCCTTCAGTACAAACGCGCCTCCAATCACTTCGGCCATCCCTGCGCCGAATGTTCAAAACTCAAGTGAACAGTTTTGGTCTATACCGCGTCTATAATGCAACCCACCTTCCCACTCACGACCCTGATGATGCGTATGCGATCGAGCATCATCCAGCAGTGCCGGCAGTCAACCTCGACTCTCGGAACCCTTATCGCCCCTACCCAAATCAAAACTCCTTCCGCCTCGGGGAGTGGTACTGGAATCACGGCGCACATAAGTCTAAAGAGAGCTTTAAGAAGCTCCTGGACATTGTAGGAAGCGTTGCATATCTCCCAGAAGACATTCGGGGCACCAACTGGCGGGCGATTGATGACGCACTAGGTGGAAGTAGTCAGGAAGGTCGTGACGCGGAGTGGCTGGATGAAGATGATAACTGGCGAAGTACGCCTATCTCAATTTCTGTTCCATTCCATAGCCGCTGTCGGCATCCTGGTCCCAAAGATTACCTCGCTGGGAACTTTCATCATCGATCACTCGTATCAATAATTCGAGAGAAACTTTCCGATCCAGGGCATGATCGATTGTTCCATTACGAGCCCTATGAGCTTAAATGGCGGCCCCCACACACGGAAGAGGATATTAGAGTCCATGGAGAACTCTTCACTTCCGACGCTTTTATCCAAGCCCATCAACGGTTGCAGGATTCGCCGCCTGAGCCCGGGTGCGATTTGCCCAAAGTGGTTGCTGGACTAATGTTCTGGTCAGATTCTACACAGTTGTCGACCTTCGGTAATGCCAAACTTTGGCCGCTTTACCTTTATTTTGGCAACGAATCGAAGTACTACCGTTGTCAGCCAACTAACAACCTTTGCACACACGCTGCATACTTTCAAACAGTCCGTTCATCGTGTTGTTAGCAACGAAACGTATTCAACTGACACCTCTACCAAGCTCCCGGATAACTTCAAGGATTTCGCAACAATATATACTGGAGACAAGCGTCCTAGTGATGCGTTATTTTCACATTGTCATCGCGAACTTTTCCATGAGCAGTGGAAAGTCTTACTCGATGATGAGTTCCTTCACGCCTATGAGCACGGCGTAGTAATCACGTGCTGCGACGGAATCAAGCGACGCTTCTATCCTAGAATTTTTACCTATTCTGCGGACTACCCAGAGAAGTAAGTTGATCTTTTGCCCATCCTGTGTCAGTGAGCTGATCCTCCGCTAGGATTCTGATAGCGTGCATACGTAACCTTGGGACTTGTCTGTGCCCCCGCTGCCTGATCCCAAAGGATCGTGTTCAGGACCTTGCTACTGAGCAGGATTTGCTCCAACGAAATGTTCTTGCGCGTACTGACTCCACGGAACGTCGAGCAAAAGTGGCCGAAGCCCGTAAACTCATATACGACAAAAATTATGCAGTGGACACGGCGCAGGTTGAAGCGCTTCTCAAGTCGGAATCGCTTGTCCCCACATCGGTAGGTTCATCGGTTTGTTTTATTCTAACTGCGTTAACAACGATTTCAGAACGCATTCTCTGAAAGACTCCATCACACCGGGTTTGATTTTTTCTGTTTACTTGTCGTGGATCTCTTACACGAGTTCGAGTTGGGCGTTTGGAAGGCTGTATTCATACACCTCCTTCGCATCCTAGACAGCTTGAAACCAAATGGCATGATTAATGAGCTTGATAGGCGGTAAGTCTCCGATCTCTCAGAGATCATCTATTGATATGACACAGATTTCGTGAGGTACCCACCTTCGGACGGGACACTATCAGGCGATTCTCGAACAATACGTCTGAGATGAAGAAGTTGGCCGCACGCGACTTTGAGGATATTTTACAGGTATGGTTTATGGCAGTTTTGTTGTGAGCGAGAAGGCCTGCTGAAACCTTTGATAGTGCGCTATTCCAGTGTTTGAGGGCCTTGTTCCTGATCCGCACGGCGGGAGGATATCAGAGCTCCTGTTTTTGTTGTGCCATTGGCACGCACTTGCAAAACTACGCATGCATACTGACGAGACCTTGAAGGCCTTGGATGGGGTCGCAGAGAGGTTGGCAAACCAACTACGCGCCTTTGTGGCCGAAACATGCCCAGAATTCTCCACAAAAGAGTTGCGTCGCGAAGTTGAGGCACGCAGACGACGCGAAACAAGGCAGAATTTGTCGAAAAACGTTGCCCCGCCAGGAAACCCCACAGACGGCACGTATACCAGTATCCGGCGTCCGAAGACTCTCAATCTACGCACATACAAATTACACGCTCTTGGTGACTACAGCAGTCAGATTCGCTTTTTTGGAACGACAGATTCGTACTCCACGCAACCGGCAAGGTGTACTATCTCTCACTCTCCGCTTTATTCATTCCATCTTTTCTTACAGGGCGAGCAAGAACATCGCGTTGGTAAGGGACGATACACCCGAACAAGTCGAAAGGACTATATTGCACAGCTGGCGAGTATTGAGCGTCGCCAGGCCCGTATACGACGCATCTCTGCACGCGTCTCAGCTCCTTGTGCAACACTGCCAGAGCAAGTACCCAATACGCCGGATGAACATCATCACATTGGCAAAGCGCAAAACGATCCAGAGGACCTTATGATTTTTGTCCGACGCCACACCGATGATCCCGCTGCCAATGTAAGTCTCTCTATGACAGTCTGACAAATTCCTCACAAAATATCAACAGAATTTTATCCTGAAGTTGAAAGCACACTTATTACCTCGCATCAGGACCATTCACGGAGTCGAGTCGATCACGGAGTCCCCGGCCGCAACTCAAGACCCGATGATACTGAACCAAGTTGTCTTTAAGCAAAATCGTTTCTACCGTCACAACTTGATGCGGATCAACTATACTACGTATGACGTCCGGCGTGGACAAGATGTGGTAAATCCAAATACTGAGCATCGGGATATCCTGATGTTATCCGGTTCCTCATTTCACCCTTTTTGTTATGCTCGCATCATCGGCATATTCCACGCAAACGTTATCTATACTGGACCTGGACTTCTCGATTATCAGCCTCGGCGGCTCGAGTTCCTGTGGATACGGTGGTTCGAACCAATTGAACGGCCTTCAGATGGGTCTGATCTTGCGCTTGAGGCCTTACGTTTCGTTCCCATAATGGCGGATGAAGCTTTTGGCTTTGTTGATCCTTCGGATGTAATTCGAAGCTGCCATCTCATTCCGGCATTTGCGACAGGCAAGCTTCATCCCGACGGTGTTGCCATGTCTTGCTCTGCGCAAGACGGCGCTGACTGGAAAAAATATTATATCAACAGGTAAGTGATGTACAACTCAGTCATTGATCAAATTCAAGTACGAGTCAGGTTCGTTGACCGCGACATGTCACTTCGATACCACTGGGGCCTCGGGGTTGGTCACACGTACCATCCTTATCCCCGCCACCATCCTCATCTCCAACTCCCCGTCCCTGTCCGTTCCCCTCCCCCTCCAAATTTTGCATGCACGGACAACGTTGATGATGATGAGGCTGCCGAGTTGATGCTAGTGGACCGCGAGGCACTTGATTGGGAGGAAGATTCAGAAAACGAAGAAACCGAGAAGGTCTTGGAGCACGAATGGGACTCTATGGACATGCACAGCGAGTTAGGTAGTGATCCAGAATGGATTGACGCGGAGGACTAGATTACAGATTACTTGATATTCTAATACCATAACCCTTCCGTCGGAATGCTGTTTAACGTTGGGAGCCGACGTTTGTTGTGATTCTGTGAGATACGAGATAGTGCGAACCGGACTTTACCGCGTTCCGAGTCGGTCCCGCGATCAAACTTCACTCCTCGGTGCTGAAGCTTCGCTGAATCCTCGGAACCGACTCGGAACCCTTGCCAGTGGTTGCGTTCAGGTTTGATGGTAAGTAGTAGATCAGTCACCCCTCTCCGAGTCCCCCTTTCAGAAATTCCCCTCCCCCTCCCCCCCTCCCCCTTTCCTTTACGCGGCACATCCAAACGGGTGCCCACGCGCCACTCCCCTCTCGCTTTCCCTCTCTGCGCAGTGCATCCAAGCGGATACCATGATGTGCTTCGGGTCCAGGCTCAACCCTCTCCCGAGCTCTCTCTCCCCCTCTCCCCTCTCCCCTTCCCTCCAGCGCCCTCCGTTCTGCTCTCCCCTCTCCCTCTCCCTTTCCTTTGCGCGACACGTCCAAACGAATGCGCACGCGCACGTGCCCCTCCCCTCTCCCTTTCCCTCTCTGCGCAGTGCGTCCAAGCGATGCGCCTCGGGCTCACCTCTCTCCCGGGCTCTCCCTCTCCCTCCCCCTCTCCCCTCTCCCCTCTCCCCTCTCCCCTCTCCCCTCTCCCCTCTCCCCTCTCGCTCTCCCTTTCCTTTGCGCGACACGGCTAAACGGATGCGCACGGCCAAATGGACACATGAGCCCTCGGGCTCAACCCTCTCCCGCGTTCACCCCTCTCCCCCTCTCCCCTTCCCTCCCGCGCCCTGCGATGAACGACACGATGTGGCAGCACAACGGGACGACGACAATGTGAGGAGGACGGGATCGGCAGTGGTGGGCCGGTAAAAGACGTGAAGGAGATACGGAGACAAGGTCCGTATGTGGTGGAGAAGGAAGATACGGCGGAGGAGCAGGGGTGGGTAGCGTGGATGGTGCATCTGCTTAGGGCTGAGTCGATGGGTGTGCAGTTTGAGGTGAGTTTCCAGATTTCTTCGGTCGAGAGAGTCGAGACCTCACTAGCGCACCGCACTCGGACAGCTGCTGCAAACCGCACGCCGGCATTTTGATGCTGAACGTAAGCGGTACACGTTCCCTGCGCTCATCACTTCGAGCATTAAACTCTGTCGGCGGTACAAGATTCGTGAACATTTGGTGAGATCTCACTTTCCTATGCTCATTATTTTTAACCTCGACAACGAATAGAAAGACGACTGGCAATCGAGAGTGACCACGATCCTCAAGTTTGTGCGCGAATGCACCTACATCCTCGCGACACAAATCGTCTTCCCCTCGGCGCTCGTCCTTCGTCTGTTCCTCCTTGCTGCCCAAATCGCCTCCGAGTGTGGCTCCGGGTTCGAAGACCTCGCGTACGACCTGTGCGTCCAAGCATTTTCGGTGTATTGAAGACTCGATTTCGGAGAGCCGAACGCAGCTGGTTGCCACTTGCTGTGCGTATCTCTTCTTTCCTTTGTTGTCGACGCTGACGAGTCTCCGACATCGTCACAGGTTTCTCGCAAATTCATTGTCTCGCTCGTAGAACTCATCTCGTCCTCCATCGACACCATCACCTCTCCGTCGTCTTCGGCTTCGTACCTGCACCCGTCGCAACGAATCGAAGGGGTGGCGTCTCCGGACATGATCCAGCGACATTTCCGGAACACGCTTAAGTATATTTATTCGAAGAAGACGTCGGAGAATCCGGGGCGGTATGACGAGTGGAAGTCGTTGGGCGTTTTTGAAGATGGGGATCACGCAGTAGCGGTTGCTGGGTACGTATAGACGCTCGGTGGAGTCGATTTCGATCTGTCGATGCCGTTTTTTTGTCGTCGTCGTCGTTTTAGCCAAGGCCCTTTTGAACTGATTAACGTCTCAAAGTGATGCGAGGAGTCCTTCCTGGCCAGGTCTTACCTTGGGCTGTGCGAACAGCCTCCTGCCAGAAGCACCCATTCAATGACGCTGCTGTGCCAACGAACAATGCGGAAAAAACGAAGCTGCCCCAAGTCATTGCGGCGAAGTCGCCCACATGCTCACTTTCTTCTTTCCACTGACCAGTACCTTCCCCCTCACCCTCGGTGAAACAAGATGATATCAAAAGGTGCTTATTTTACTGTTTTGTCTGCGAGAAGTGCCTCATTGAAATGACATTCACCTCAGCCAAGCAGTAGTGGTCTCGAGTAAAGTCTCGTTTTACCAAGCATGAGAAAGGGGGCCAGAGGGACTCGATTGACGAGGCGACTGTTTTAGTCAATCAGATACTTGCACAAGCGAAGTCAACATTCGCCAAGTTGGAGAAAGGGACGGGACGGACCACATCAACGAGGCAATCGTCCTTGATCGCCAAGCACTGGACCGTTGCCCATCCGGTCACGACGATTGATGGGGCTCACTAAATCAGTTTGCCAAACATCTGCGGAGTCGTTACAACCATCTAGGAGCGGTAGAAGACATCGAGGAAGCAGCTATATATTGCAGAGAGGCACTGGATCTTTGCCCAGCAGGGGACCCAAATCGTTCAAGGTCGTTGGGCAATGTCGCACTCTATCTTTCCGACCGTTACGACCGTCTTGGAGATATGCCGTACCTCAACCAGGCCATCATCCTCGGGAGACAGTCCCTCGACCTTTGTCCGTCAGGGCACCCGTTTCGGTCAACGTCGTTGGGCAATGTCGCAAGCTATCTCTCCACTCGTTACGACCGGCTTGGAGATATGACGGACCTCAATGAGGCCATCATCCTCGGCAGAAAAGACCTCGACCTTTGTCCGTCAGAAAACCCGGGTCGATCAACGTCTGAATCGTTGAACGATGTCGCAAACTCTCCATTCGTTACAAGCGGCTTGGAGATACGACGGACCTCAATGAGGCCATCATCCTCGTGAGACAAGCAGTCGACCTTCGCCCGTCAGGGCACCCGGAACGATCAACGTCGTTGAACAATGTCGCACTCTATCTCTCCGATCGTTACGACCATCTTGGAGATACGACGGACCTCAATGAGGCCATCATCCTCGGGAAACAAGCCCTCGACCTTTGTCCGTCAGGGCATCCGGGTCGATCAACTTCGATGAACAATGTCGCAAACTATGACGGATCTCAATGAGGCCATCATCCTCAGGAGACAAGCCGTTGACCCTCGCCCGTCATGGCACCCGCACCAATCAACGTCGTTGAACGATGTCGCATCCTATCTCTCCACTCGTTACAAGCGGCTTGGAGATATGACGGACCTCAATGAGGCCATCATCCTCGGGAAACAAGCCCTCGACCTTTGTCCGTCAGGGCACCCGGGTCGATCAATGTCGTTGAACAATGTCGCAAACTATGACGGACCTCAATGAGGCCATCATCCTCGCGAGACATGCCCTCGACCTTTGCCCACCTAGCCATCTGACTGATCATTGTCACCATGTAAACTTCCAGATTGTCTGCGTGTTCGCTTCACCCAGTCGAACGAGTTAAAGGAAAGAGAGGATGTATTCACTCTCTATACCGAAATGACAAATATCACAAACACCCTCACGAGCCGATCTCTCTGTAACCAAGCAATGGATCACGGAATCTGAGAATTTCCGCCATGCCACAGTCCTTCTCGCATATGAATCAGCTTGTCTCCGCGCTCACCGTGCAAAAACAGCGGTTCTGATGCAGCGTTATACGGGGAACTAGCCAAAATGAACGCGGTCCTTCGCCATGCATAAACTATTTATGTCTGGAATCTACAGCAATGAGCGACACGGACCAAATTTTACAGGATAGCGAGGCTCCGTTGCTACGAATGACATCTCTCGATCGAGACTGGAGTCGGCGGATTTGTTGACTCGTCGGATACTTGCGTTGTGCCGTCGTGGATGAGCTTTGCGAGGCACTGTATGGATTGCCATATGAGGAGTTGACTCGACCGTACTTTAACCTAGATTTCTGTGTCATCTGCGGCATCGTTGGTAAAAAAAACTGAGTACTGAGTCACGGGCACATGCCTTGAGAGTAAGAGTAAGGGCGAACGACGTGGGTACCAACGACTAAGCAGTCTCTGGATGTGATAATCTCGGATGTGTACAATGTTGTGTACGATGTTGTAGTAGTCAAAGTTGACATCGACGGTCTACACACGTGGGCCCAGAGATGCGTGACGATGCGCCGGGCGTGCGGAGAGAATATGCGTACTTGTTTTTCGTCGTCGTCGTCGTCGTCGTCGTCCACATCATCATCTTGTTAACAACCTCATCACAGCGTTCGCAAACGTGCACGCCGCGCATCGCATGGCTGGCCCTCTCGTAGTAGCTACACCCAGTGAATTTTATTGTCCAGCCTGCGTATATTAATACTTAGTACGCGCGCTCTGCTTACATAAGGCGCGGGGTGAGGGATCATCCCCCGAAAGACGTCGCACACGATGGCCACGACGACAACGACGGCGACGGTGATAACCACCACAACCACCACAGCCTTCGCCATATCCTCGCGTCTTACGTTCCACGCTTGCAACAGACAAAACACAAGTGTTCCACGATCAAATTGAGGCCAAGCAAAAAGAGCTTTCGCCGTGGACTGCCAAGATCAATGCGAAGCAGGCGACGATCGATGTAGCGACGAGCGAGAGGGACGCATTGACAAAGAAGGTCGCCAGTCTGAAGGACGCGGTCAAGAATGCCCAGGACGACCTTCAGTAGCAGCAGGCAACACAAACGGCCAAGGTCAGACTCTTGTCATATGGATCGGCGTCGCATTGACCTTGCAATTCGGTTGTATGAAGCTGACCGAATTAGATGGGCTGAAGGCAGAGAAGGCAGAATTACAGAAGAAAGTTCACGGTCACGGGAAGAATTTGCAGGTAGGCAATTTGTGTGATGCCCGAACTCGACGACCGTCCATCGCTCAGGAATGACTCCTTTGGTAGGATGCCCAGGCACGTGTGCAAGAGTTGCGAAATAAATCATCATCTCTGCGGCAGAGAACAGATGAAGCGAAGGCGTCTCAGGCTACCAGCACTTCGCAAAACAAGGTGCTCGATTATCTCACTCGTCTCAAGCAAACCGGGCGGATCGACGGTTTCCACGTATGTGTCCCCTTTCTAGCCCCCGTTCTGCTCTACAAATTTAACGCGTGTCCTCTTTAGGGCCGCCTAGGCAGTCTGGGGACGATACCCGACAAATACGACGTCGCGATCTCTACTGCCTGTGGTGCACTCCACAACATGGTCGTCAACACCGTTGCGCAGGGACAAGCTTGTATCAACGCTCTACGTACTCAAAATGTCGGCCGTGCCTCCTTCATGGTTCTCGAGAAACTCTCGACGGACCGCATCAACGAGCGGATTCAAACTCCCGAAAACGTTCCGCGTCTGTACGACCTAGTGAAACCCAAGGATGCCAAGTTCCTTCCCGCGTTTTACAAGGCGCTCGGGAACACATTGGTCGCGGACAACCTCGACCAGGCAAACAGGATCGCCTTTGGCGGTTCGAAGCGGTGGCGCGTCGTAACTCTGGCGGGCCAGTTGATCGATTCGTCCGGGACGATGTCTGGGGGTGGGAACCACGTCGCGCGCGGGGGGATGAGTTCCAAGTTGGCGGCAGAAGCGGTGAGGCCAGAAGTGTTGAGGCAGTTTGAGCAGGAGAGCGAGGACGCGGCGAAAGAGTTGGACGAGGCGATGAAAGCGTTGAGGACGTTGGAGGAGGAAGGGGAGCGTTTGGTGTTGAAGGGGCCACAGTTGGAGATGGACGTGGAAAAGCTGACGATGGCGGTGAACAATGGACGGAAACGACTCGAGGAAGGGGAGAAGCGGGTACGTGACCTCAGGTGAGTTGGGTGGTTGCGATTGTTGTCTCTCCTTCTGTCTTGGTATTGGGGTGCTGATCAGTTTCATCGGTTTGCGTAGCGCGCAGAGTAAGCCTGATGCTCGAGACAGGATCGAGGCGCTGGAGGGCGAAATTGCAAGCGCCACGTCGGACCTCGAAGACCTGCAGAAGAAATCAGGCAAAGTCGAGAGTGCGATCAAGGAGCTTGAGAAGAAGATTCTCGAGATTGGAGGCTCGAAGCTGCTCAAGCAGCGTTCGACGGTGGAAGGCATCAAGTTGCACATCAACCTTGCCCACGATGTCATCACGAAAGCGGAGGTGGCGCAAGCGAAGGCAGAAAAAGGATGTGCTCAAGTTGAAGTCGGCGATCGCGGGCAACGCCGGTGCGGTAGCTGAGGCGGACAAGGAGATAAAGGCGCTGGAGGAGCAGCTTGCGGAGGTGAACGAGTATTTGGAGGAACTGAGGGTGCAGGTAGAGGCGGCGCAGGTGGCGGCGGAAAACTCCAAGGACGATTTGGACAAGCTGAAGACACAGCTGGAGACGAAGAGAGAGGAGATCCAAGAGGTGCGTCGTCTGCTGTCGACGTGATCGTTGACGTTCTGACATTTCCTCGCATCAGATGGAGTTGTCGCAGAAATTGAATGACATCAAGAAAGAGTCGGCTTCGAACGAGGAGAGGTTGCAGCATTGGCAGACGGAGCACGATAAGCTGAAGCTGGACGAGATCGAGTAAGCGTCACTCCAGGCGTGCTTGATAATTGCTGATGAATATATTGACAGTGATGACGAAGAGGAGGAAGATGAGGAAGGGGAGGCGGAGGCGGCCCCTGCCGATCAAGCAGGGTCCTCAGAAGCACGTGTGAAGCAGGAACCTGATGCAGAACCGCCAGTCAAGAAAGCATCGAAATCACATCAACAGTCGAATGAGTTGTAGGTATATAGCGTCGAAGAACTCGCCCGATTCCGACCGCGCAACCTATTGGCTGATTCCGAGTATCTTGATGGTGAGCCCGAGATAGTCTCTACGCCAACAGGTTTTGAGTTGACATCTCGCGATAGAGAAACTGAAGAATGCAAAGCCTGATTTATCCGTGCTCAAGGATTACAAGAAGCGGGAGGAAGAGTTCCTTCGTCGTGCGAAAGACCTTGATCAGATCACCGATGCTCGCGATGCGCAGAAACAAAAGTATGACAATCTAAGGAAGCAGCGTTTGGACGAGTTCATGGCAGGCTTTAGCCTTTTTACTTTGAAGCTGAAGGAAATGTACCAGGTTCGTGTTCCGAGTCTGTTGTTAAGAGACGGTTTTTTGTTGACGTTTTACTTTTTTGCACCATTTGCGGATAGATGATCACTCTTGGGGGCAATGCTGAACTGGAGCTGGTGGATAGCATGGACCCATTCTCGGAAGGGATCATCTTTAGTGTGATGGGCCGCCAAAGAAGAGCTGGAAAAACATCTCCAATCTTTCCGGTGGCGAGAAGGTGCGTCGCATTCTTGTGTGGTGCCACTAGAGCATGAGATGAATTGCATTTTGCAGACACTGAGCTCTCTGACGCTTGTGTTTGCGCTCCACGTTTTCAAGGTAAGGTCTTCCGTCGTGTGACTCGAGGCATAAATTCGATGGAGTATTCTCGGACAGCCCACCCCTCTCTACTTTATGGACGAGATCGACGCTGCGCTCGACTTCCGCAACGTTTCCATCGTCGCCAACTATATCAAAGACCGGACAAAGAATGCCCAGTTCATCATTATATCACTTAGGTCCGTCACTCGTTCTTCGCTTTTCGTATCCTTTGCCATACTTATGGCGCGACAGAAACGACATGTTCGAGCTGAGCCATCGGCTCATTGGGATCTACAAGACTGCAAACGCGACGCAGAGTATGTGTTTATTCCTTGCTCTCACCGCGTACACGTACTGATTGGTCCGAAATCCTAGGCATTGCTATCGACAATCATGCTCTAGTCCCGACCAAGATCATGACGGGTGTTGCGGTGTCTGCGACGTGACGTGCGCATTAAGTTTATGTGGCGTGTGTGAAGTGAAGTGTATTTTTGTTGTTCTGTCGCTGTTGTAATTCCCTGCCCTCCATTGTTTCTGTACCGCTAGTCACCTTGCTTTCAAGGTTCTATCATGTCCTAAATTTTAATTCGTAGTACCCATGAATCACCAACACGTGACTGTTCACGTGTATCGATAATCTCACCGTAGCTCTGCTTACATAAGGCGCGGGGTGAGGGGTCCGAGTCGACGTCGTTGCCAAGTCACTATCATCCCCCGAAAGACGTCGCACACGATGGCCACGACGACAACGACGGCGACGGTGATAACCACCACAACCACCACAACCACCACCACCGTCGTCGTCGAAGGAAAAGTCTTCAGCAAGTCCCTGGAAACCGTAAAGATTCAGGTCGGCCAGATGAAGCGTCATCTTGTGCGGCGGCACCGAATTCGCCCTCGGAGCCATCATCGCTGACGTCCTGCTTGTAGGACAACGACGAGATCATGGCCGCGCTCAAGAGCGCCAGTCTCATGCTCGCCGAGCTGCGCACGTCGTCACTCTCACCGAAGCAATATTATGAGCTCTGTGAGTGCACGCGTTCAACTCTCTCTAGTTCCTCCAGTGACCACAGGTGTAGCAAGACATGGCCACCTTCGACGCCCTCTGACATCTTTCAAACTACCTGTACGACGTACACACAGTCCAGTACGCTGGGAACATAGTCCCTCGCCTCTACCTCGTGATCACCGTCGGCTCCGTATCCCGCACGCACCCGTCAAGGAAATCAGGATGGAAATGAGCAGAGGCGCATTGAACCCCATACGCGGGTTCTTTCTACGACACTATCTCAGCGGTCAGACCTGCCAGTGCCCGTCGGGACCGAATCTGGGTGAGCTCACACCGCCTCGCGTCGTCCGTTTGCTGACCCAGCCTAGTTCCCAAGGGTCCCTCCAAGACTCGATCGTGTTCGTACTGATTAATTTTACAGAAATGAACAAGCTCTGGATTCGTCGCCAGCACCAAGTCACTCGCGCGACCCCGAGAAACGCGAGATGGAACGTCGCGAACTTTGGCACCATCCTCATCCGTCTCTTCCAGCTCCACAGCGTCGATCTGGAAATGTACCAGAACTTGAGCATACTTCGGAGCAAGTGGTCAACTGCAAGGACCGGGGACGTGGATGGAGTTTTGGATCTGTGTCACGTGTTGATCAAGAATCAGACGGATGCTTCTGCCGTCGGTGGTGGGCCCGTAGAGGACGTGAAGGAGATATGTAGACAGGGACCGTATGTAGTGGAGAAGGAGGATACAGCGGAGGAGCAGGGGTGGGTAGCACGGGTGGTGCATCTGTCGACGACGAGAAGTCGTCCTTACCCCCGCCACCATCCTTGTCTTCAACTTCCCGTCCCTGTCCACATCCCCGTTCTCCCCCCCCGCCGTCCTCTCGTCCCAGCGCGACGACGAGACGTCGTAGTCGTCGTTACCCCCCCCCACCATCCTCGTCTCCGACTCCCCTGCGCCACCCCACAACTGTCTTCAACACCGTCAGAAACGCATTCGAGCAACAACGACTAACTACAACTACGACGATTAATGTAGGACTGTGTTCTCTCTACTCGACCAGGAACTGCGAAAGAAAAGGGTTGACGTTCCTGCGCTGAGGGAGGAAACCTCACCGTCGTACGTCAAGATGCAGGGGATCGTCGAAAAACCCAAGGGGTAGATGAATATCGATGAATCGATGATTGTCGGTTTTCTCGCTGTCACATCGAGGACAGCGTGTTGCGACTGCCATGCGCTCTCGTTCCGCCGAGAGCGCACGACGGTCGCCACACGTTGTCACCCCGTTGTCTCATTCTCTCTCTACTTGTCGATTTTCTCCGAGTCGCTCTCTCCCTATCCGTTGCCCACACGGAAGCGTTCAACGGCATGCCACCCAAACCTGACGACGAGGACGAGGACAATGAAGACGAAGACGCCGGGGACGACGGAGATGAGGCTAAGAACGAGAGGGCGAAGATGAGACAACAGACAACGATGAGAATGACAAGACGACGACGTCGTCGTCGTCCTTAGCCCCGCCACCATCTTCGTCTCCAACTCCCCGTCCCCGTCCCCATCCCCGTTCTCCACCCCGCCGTCCTCTCGTCCCAGCACGACGACGACGAGAAGTCGTCGTCCTTACCCCCGCCACCATCCTCGTCTCCAACTTCCCGTCCCTGTCCCCATCCCCGGTCCCCGCCACCATCCTCGTCTCCAACTCCCCGTCCCTGTCGGTTTTCCCGCTGTCACACCGATCTGCACGCTCA
>JBBPPD010000097.1:0-20899 GCA_038091795.1 Leccinum olivaceoglutinosum | reverse complement strand
AAAAATCGGTCAAAACAGGCGAGGAGACCTGGTAGGATCGGTTCTAGCGGGGAACATGCATAACCGAGTCGATAGGCTCCAGGGGGGGAACCCGGTGAGCAGCAGCGGTGACATCAGTAAATCACCCTTTTTGGGCCAGTTACCACATTGGTTACAATCAATTACAGCAACGTGACAGCATGACAGGGTAAACAGCACGACAGCCGACAGGCACACAGGCACACATTCAGTCACACGTATTCACAGTTCAACAGCCAACAGGCTGACAGCACCACAGCCACTGGGGAGGATGCTCGTGCTCCGAGTTGACGGCGGTCTACCAGTTCCAGAGTGCATGGTAGTACTCGTAGTGGCCATGAATTACTAGGGAAGGCTGTGACGAAAGAGGTGCTGGTTATTATTGGTGCAGTAGTAGACGGTTAGTACGCTGGGGTTCGGTGTAGCGACTTGACTGGCAGACCGCGGGGGCCAAAGTGCGCGTGCACGCTCGCTGATTGAATTGTCTTGACTACATACGGTGAATCCTGCAACATTGTGATAGACAATGATCATATTGGATTCGTTGCTGCCATGGTGAACAGGCAGAACTCACCGCCTGACTCGGAGGCAGCAGAGAATTCTGGCATCGGAACATAAAGATCGCCGGGAATAAGGATTCTTGAGACCGGGTATCAAACCGCGCTACGCAAGAAGCGAGATCCGAGTACGAGGGGCATCACGAGACGAGCACACCACTCGCATAGGCAGCAGGACCATTCGCCTCAAGCATTCCCGCGGTCTTGCGTCAGTGTCTTGTCGCGCCTTCCGTCAACCGAGACTAGTAGTAGAGAGTTCAATCTTCATCAAAACCTACAACGCCGCCGGTCGACAGCTAAGCCACAGGCCAACTGTCGAGCGGAATCGCATACCGAGAGCGGATGACGCGGTCGGATTGTCTGCGAACCAGGAGTGACGTGGCCAGCCGAATTGAGGGACCCGTAGAGATGAGATATAGGATTGAAAAAAGTGTGATGCTGAAGTGTTCGATGTGATGATGCGACCTGCGAATCCAGGCAGGTATTCCAGTCTCGTGCGAGTCATCTTTGCAATAAAAATCCATGTAGTAACCGACAGTGCGGGGCATTTTTGAGGGAGCGACACGAGGTCAACAATCGAAAGCTGCGATTGTTGCGAAACTGCCACGACTGCAGCAGCAGCATGGCATTGCTCGGGCAGTACCAAGCATCAATGCCTTGTTAACGGTGCGAGGTCGCTGAGCCTTATTCACTGCCTGTTGCAACCTCGTCTGGAATTGTGACGCGGTCATCTCGAGGTACTTGACGTGAGTCGTGGCGCAGTTGAGAAGGGAAACCTTGCTGGGCTTCTGGTTGGAGACGTGGAGAGCATCCTTGAGCCTGCGGTAGCCGTCGCGAAGTTCATCGCGACGCCCCCATCTATCTCCCGCGAGCCCGCTCAGTCTTGATCACTAAGCTCCTCAGATAATAGGGGACTAGGCATCAAACCGCATTTCTTCAGCCACATGATGGAAGCAAAGGAACCCAAAAAGAACATACCCTCCATTGCGGCAAAGATAATCGAACTTTATGCAACATCAGCAAAATGACCTTTTGGGGCAACAGACTCTATAGTTCACACGCCTGTAGCACAGATCTGTACAGCTTGCACAGACTTGTATAGGCTCTGTACAGCTTGCGCAGACTTGTATAGGCTCTACATGAGCCCCTACAGGCTCTTAACTAACCTTCGAAGCACTCGTGAGCATCTATAGAGTTCATAGAGAAGACAGCATGACTTGGAATATTAGTCGTACTAATTTGTAAATGCCAGCAAGTCCATCCGATTCAGACTCTGCCAAGCGTGTTTGTAGTGTTACATTGTACAAACACATATGCCTAGTCCTACAACTAAAAACCGCGCAGTGTAGCCGCTGTAGTATAAAATTGTCTGACATCCGGACTATAGCCACTACGCCTCACAATCATGCGAACCCGCCCAACATGCAGTTCCGCGGTCGTGAGCTTTGACCTTGCTTTCTCCTGCTGCAAACGGCTGTATCGTAGTTGCAGCGCATCACGATGAACAAGTTGGTCGGCGAGGGATTTCTCAATGTGTCGTATTTTGCGATTGCTGACCGCGGTTTCGATAAGTAGATTGGCCTCTGCCATATCGTCTGGGGGCGGTATTATTGATGATGTACCGTGACACACATTTGGCTAGACGCTAATGAGCTCTAGAATATGTAGGGTTATTGACACTTACGAGTTCGTGTGTTATACTAGGTGGTGAGCCAGCAGCATTCTCAAAGCATACGACTCGGAGGTTGTCTCGGGATGAAATCATTGACTCGGATGGCCCGGGTGCCCGCACATTCGACTAGACGCCAATGAGCGTGAATCTAGAATGCATGGGATTGGTACTTACGGGTTCATGTACCATCACACCAGGTGAGCCAGTATTCCCCAAAAAATTATCCTCCTCCTCTAACTTCGGCGAGACAGCGTCAGGGCTTCGGATGGATAGCGATAGATGTCGATGTGAACAACGAGGTGAAGCGGTCCCATTGGGCAATACCTGCTCCGAAGTTGCAGGCGGTGGTGGGTCAGAGAATGTCGGGAACGTAGACGAGTAGTCAGGGGGATGTGTGGTGCGCGACTCGGAGGCACAAAGAAGTACATGTGAAGAATGGAAGTCGGGAGAACCAGTGGGAGAACTCATCATCAATGCTGGGATATGTGGTGATCGGCTCTCTGGCTCTCCGAACAGTGCTGGGAACGTATTACGTAACAATAACTGTACAGTTGCACTCACCATTGATTCAGATCTGTTTCTTGGGTTTTCGTCATCAAACCATCTCACATTGTGTGTTATGTTCTAATGTATGTTATTCTTCTCTGAATTCAAGATCTGAAACAATGTGCTCGCGATCACCCTCGCGATCACCTCGTCAATCAGCACCGTTCTCCGTCTCGACCTCTTGAGTGTACATTTCACCTGAATGAACTTGTCCGGGAATGCGCCAACGAACGTGCATCACTCCGACACCAACCGAGAACCAGGTGAACTAGGAGTTCACAGCATCTGCGATGAATTTGTCGATCGAGGTCTTGGTAGGCCAACAAGGCGGACGATTTTACCTTCGACGGTCCCGGGGAGCTCATCAATTGCGAAGAATTCGAAGATGCGATCGGTGACGTTTTTGAATCTGTGGTGATCTTTGTTAAGGACCTTCCCAATGGGTGTGCGCGATAGAGTAACTTTTCGGAGAATTCTAGCTTAGGGTATCTAAGTATATAACAATAAAAAGAAGCTAGTGACCTGAGCAAACCCCGAGATAGTTGCGCACCGCCTTCGCTTCGGAAGCCGCAGGTTCCAAGCCCATGAGCTTGTTCAACTCTTCCTCAAATACCTTGCGAGCGCCACCGGCATCTTCGACATCATGGGCCGCGCTGTCGCTAAACTTTTCGATCAACATGACCTTTGCTTGAACGATCGATATGGCGTGGTGGAGCAAAAGGATTTCTGTTACTGGACGTCAAAATAAAAAAGACAAACCGAACATAATGTTTACCAGGAGGGAGCTTGGTGACTTGACGGAAATGGGGGTAGCATCTCTGAACTGTCTGATGCCATGTCTGGAAGCGACGCATGCTCTCCACTTGATTGGCAATTTTTTATCCGCCTGCGAAGATACAAATCAGCTGTGAGACCTCCTCTCTGTTCCCTCCTTACCCCGTGTTGGCCGAAAACACTCCTCATCACCACGAAAACACCAATGGGGTGGACCAAGGTACGTGATAGTGTCGCTGTCCGTGTTCTCGTCCTTCAAACTTAGGAAGGCACCAAGGTAGGGCTGGCTATGCCTCATCGTCTCATTGATCGCAACGACGACAGCCGGCTTACGAGGGGCGAGGATGTGGGAGTAGACTTCCAGGACAAACAGTTTGGCGGTCGAACTTGATGTAGGAGTTTGTCGAGTGGAGGAGGTTGGGAAGAATCTACTGGATTATCAGAGTTTGAAGAGGACAAGCTTGGGGGAAAGGAGACGGCCAAGTAACCCATGGGGTCTTTCTCCGCAGATCCGTCCACGCATGCAGAGTCACGAGTCCTCTCGTTCTTCGACTCAAGTGTTCTGGAATCGGGATCATTGGATGTACCACCAATCGAACCGTAAGCGTGAGTCAGTGTGCGAGATCGTCGCCGTTTGAAGAGGAGAAGCTTGGGGGAGACGAGATGGCCAAGTAATCCATGGGGGCTTTGTCCGCAGATCCGTCTACGCGTGCAGAGTCACGAGCCCTCTCGTTCTTCAACTCAAGTGTACCGGAATCCTTCTCCAGCTCGGTGGGATCATTGGACTTGCCGTTGGTCGGCGGCGCGAGATGCGTGCCGGGACGAACGTCAACGAGAATAGCAACCTTCTTTGATACCTTGGCGGATGTACCACCTATCAAACCGTGAGCGTGAGTCAGTGTGCGAGAAACAGCAACTTGTGCCACCTCACCATTTCGTAGAAGGATTGTGCGATGTTCACTTTCTCTTGACTATTTGGACCCCTTGGAGCTTATAGGTGGTCTCACTGGGATTTATTGATCCGGGTTTGTGCTGTGGCCATCACCGACTTTGCACCCGTGAGGAAAAGCTGGAAGGAATTGAGAGTCATTCACCGAGAAGCTCAGTATTGCGTATTGGGAGCAAAGAGCAAGAAAACTTACGTGTGGGATCGAACAACAAACAACACAGTCCGAGACAAACGAGCCCCCTTTCACGCACGAGCGGCGGCTAGTACGATCAATATACCTTCCAACGTTGAATGGTCTAAACACTTCACGCATAAGTGGTCATTTTGACGCTAAAGATGTCAACGTACCCCATTCACGCGCTCCTGTATACCAATACATAAGGACGGACGCTGGATGTCCGTCCGCCGTGCTTTTATTCAGGTTAAGTTGCTTGGTTGGCGCATTGGCGGCGCTCAGAGTTGCATTGGCTTCATCAGCCTCCCAGTCTCCTTCCTTTTCTCTACCGCCTTGTTCATCCTCGCCCTCCTCACTTTCACGGTCTCTCGATTCGTGTGCCACTTCAACGACAACCCCGATCGAATCCCCTCCGCTCGGCGACAAAGTTAGTTTTCAATACGTCCGAACACCGTACCATTACCTTCTCGGGAAACCTTTCCTGCACAATCATGTCGCGCCCGAGCTGGAACATCTCCCGTCGCCCGATCTCGTCCGCGCAGTCGAGCCTCAGAATCGACGATCCGCATCGAGGAACAGGCCATCAATGTTTTCGTTGTCGACATGTTCGTAGGCATAGAAGTCTTCTTGGTACTTGTTATACGCGCCTTGAATGCGGGACGCAAGGTGGTTACGACAGAGAGGGACGCCTCCAACTTTGCCTGGTCGTCGGTAGCGATGCAATGTCCCGCGTATGCGCGCGCCAAGAAGGTTTTTCGGGATTCAGCGTGTCCCGAAATGGGGCGGGTCTTGTGAGCGTTTCGTCCGTTGCGGGGCGCATATACGCATCTTTGAGCTCGAGTTCCTCACATATGTCGACGCGGATGGTAAATAATCTCAGGAATGCGTCCTTGACGACCGTGTTATCCAGGAGCCCAAGAGCGTTACAACGTTGTCCATCAAATCACCACTATCGTCTTCGTCCTTGCCACGCACGACCTGGACCCAGGCACCGAGAAGTGACCCGCAGCAGCGCGGACAGCAGGCTCACGGCTCAATGTCCTCAAGCGCCTTCCGGATGATGAGCTCCCGCCGGGTGACGGTGAGGACGCATGGGTGAAGAAGATGCATGACACCATTCTCTGTTTTTGCGGTTTTCCCCGACAAGACGACGCATGACGGTACGTTATCGGTGTTGCGCGAGCGGGCGAGAATTACAAGGAAAGTATGTTTTGCGATCAGAACGTTTAGCAGGGCAGTGCGGCGGACCTCCTGCTCAACGGGACAGACCGGATCCTCAGAGATACCCGTAAAATAGGATAAAACACATACGGCTAGGTCACAACTGAAGGTAACTATGTAAAACGATGTCCATGGGCCACGGTTTGTTCGTCTTCTTCAACGTCAGGAACATCTTCAGTGCCGCAAAGTCTAGAGAGGGCGACGGCTGCCACTTGAACACGTCCTGACGATTTGATTTGATTTTGCGGTGAATCCTTGACGAGATCGTAAGTCGTGGACGAAGGCGGAAATTATTATGATATAGTAATTTGGCAAGGCCCTCCGGGCGGTCCTGGACCCTGTGAGAAAACGCACAGTAGAATGATGATAGACTCAAAGGAACAAACAAAAGTACGCTACGCCGACACTAAAACTAGTACATTAAGCGAGTGATAAAGCATAAAACAACTCTTTGTTCCAATACTTGTTGAGCCAAAACTCATTTGATAGCTCATAACTAGTGTGGCGTGTCAGACGCGGATTCGCCTGTTTACCAAAACGTGGGATGATGTGAGCTGGGGAACGAAGGTGGTCTAATGGAATAATATCTCCAACCCGAATCCCATTCCCTCTGATCACACGTCTCAGGATGTGCATGCCAGCCGCAGCGTCAGTTGTATTAGATGATGGAGGAGGGGGTGTGGTGTTGAAGCGTTGAACATAAACGTAGAACGTTCGACTGTGAAGAAGCCGAAAAATCAGGCGAATTTGTGCAACAGCATGCCCTACAAGACGATGAACATGTGATGGAGTTTATCACTAAAAAAACGCACCTCGAAGTCCACTTGAGGGCCAATCGCTCTCAAACGATTCACTAACAATCGCACAATCGTATCGACCACCCGGAAAGCGTGTCGAGGGAGGCGAGGCGACAAGGCTTTGGGGTGACTCGATCGATCGGGGATCATGATATGTCGGCTGCTGGACCCGGACTTTGAACCATATTTGAATTCGCTCGGAATGATTGCTCATCTCGCTGCGTCTTTCGACGGAACAGTCGGGGCTGTGAAAGTAGTTAGTGATAGCTGCTCTTAGGTCGGGTAAACCAAACATTTCTGCCGCTTCATCAATCGAAGCCCTCAGCGATGGCTTGAGGGCCAATCGGAATGCAGTAGTGGAAGAAGCAAAGACTCTGTGAGGGAGAATAGCATTTGGAACGGCGTTGCTGGCAAGTTCTTGAGCCATCTCAAAATAATCGATGGCTCTACGAGTTGGGGAACCGTAATACTTGACATCGAGAGCTTCCGGGTCTGGCTCATGTTCGTCCATTTGATCTTCGTCATGTTCGTCAGATCCTTCGTGTTCAACAGAAGCGAGACGGACGGCGATGTCGAATCGAAAACACTTTTCGCTGCGGTCGAGATGCCGGGCAATTTGCGTGTAATAGTCTTGGTTATTTCCAGAGCGCGCGGGTTGCTTGATTTCGGTCACGTGCGCGTGTTCTGTAACGTCGGCCGTCCATTGCATGACGGCTCCAGAGGCGCGAATAGATGGCGCGACATGTTGCAGGAGCTCAAGCTTGGGTATTTCCCAATGTTTGAGAGGCCCTTTCGAACCCTGCCTTCCGCCAGCAGTGATGATGGCTGATTTGTAGTCATGAAACCTTTTCAGTGCTGCTTCGACCCTGGTCAACGCATCGTCATCGAAGCGAGGCATCTGAGCGAGGTAGCGAAAGTCGAGAAGGGCGGTGATGGCCGCCAGGAACTTCGGAGGTACACCGCCAGCGATGATCCCAACGATGTACCTTTGCGCGGCACGGTGATCCCGACCTGTCACTTGCTTCAGTTTTGATACACCTTCCCCAAATGAGCGGTATCCAACTGCAGTTTGGACAAGAGAAAACCGGTAGTCGATCTCGTCAGGTCCGAGAACAACGACACACCACTGTAAATCATGGTCCCAGAACATGCGGTGGAAATGGTGCAGGGGTTCTGGAGTGATGAAAATCGACGGTTCAGAAAGCGGCCAATCCCTGAAAAAAGGTTTTTCGACGCCGTTAAGACGGAAAGACTTGGAAACCTTGAGAAAGGACTCGAAATCGTCTGGATTAGCCATAGAGCAAGCCTTTTTGATGTCGTCAAGAGTCGTCGCAGCTGTACGTGAGGGGTGGCGAAAAGGATCTCCGAACTGTTTGTACGTCGCAGTGGACACTGGCGAGGCCTTGGGACCGATACACGTGAGTAAACCTTCCTCGGGTGTATCGGCAATATATGCGACGAGAAGAGGGAAACAGTAGCGCAAGTTACCCACAGGGTCGCTCATCATAATTCCGACCGCGGCAGCAATCTTGAGAGGCTTGAGCACAAAATCCAGACATTCGTGGAAAAGACGGTCGGATAACAGGCTACGAACACGGGTCTGCTGATGGATGAATGACGCGACTGGTAAAAGCGCGAGGAGGAGATGGCCGTGTAAAGATCCCTTGCTGCGGATATCGGCGTCGATGTTGGCAAGGCTGAGGAGCAATGGGTGGGCCATCCTGTTTCCGGTCATCACCGAAATATTCGTCTTGTCCGAGGACAAAACGACCCCAAGCAGCGTCGCACCATCTGGTAATTGGTCCTTCACCGAGTCAAAAAAAGACATAAATTGTGGAAAGGATGAGCTTACCTGTAAGCTCCAGGCGTGATTACCCGACATCCACTCGTCGTAGACACGAACTATCCGTGCAGACGATGACCACACTTTTTGTGGGACGAAGGAGACGTGGGATGCAAACAACGGATGACTGAGCAAAGCTTGGAGACACTCTACGGGATCTCGATAGAAGACGATTGCTTTGCGTTTCGTTGCGACTTGAGTACGGAGAACGTGGGATTTCCAGCGGGGTCCAGACGGCAACATTTCTGCGCGAAGGCGTAACTCTTTTGCCGTTTGAAAAGAAAGTGACAGCTGCTTAATCTGAGATACGAGTTAGTTTTTGTTTTTTCGATCTGAAAAGAAATAGGAAAGAACCCCAACGTACCAGTCGTAATGATAAGAAGTCGTTAATAGCAGCCATGCTTAGACGTGAGCGCAGAAGCCACGATGCTAATTCCCATTCTGTCCCCGACGCAAAAGGATAATATAGATTCTCCTTACGGTGGCCTGCACACTCATCGTTGAAGAATTGGCCCATGAAAGTGGTTCCCCCGGGATATATTGAAGGGATGTTTGGGTGACTGTCGACAACCCGGCTGGTAAGGGAACCTCGATGCTCTTCCGAGTCGATGGGGTGGTATCCAGCGTCTTCGAAATCATCCTGTGGTCGTGCCTCGTCAAAATTGTCCTGATAATTGAGGTCGACATCATCACGGCTAGGCTGATGCTGGGGCTCCGAGTCGGCCGAAGGGTGGATGCCTGCAGCATTGCGGGCAGGCGCACGATGGCCACTGGCATGAAGGTTGGACAGATCATTTGTCCAGGAGCCACATGCGTTTGAGGGCTGATTCATGTGTTGAAGGACCCGTGTCTCGTTTGCAAACCGCTTCCCACAGTCGGGACAGAACGATATCTTCTGTGCTCGATGAAGCTTAAGTCTGGGCATGTCGCATGTGGTAAGGACGCGAGGTACATACTAAGCGAGAGTGCATAACTACAAACATCGCACACCCACTAAATCACGTCATTCTGTGCCGCCGTCGAAATAATGTATGTATGTCCCCAAATCTCATAAACTATTCGATGACGGATGCACGGTGGTGGCATAATCGCGGGGGAATGGGTACGAGGAATCCGACTCGTCTGCCCGCGACAGGATGCTGTAGAACCACCAAGCACGAGTGGTAGGCCCAAAAGACTGTTCGAGACAGTAGGCGTTCAAAGGGAGAAAAGGCGTTCGCGCAAGTTCCCTGGTCGACTTGTTCAAATCTTCCCATATCTGCAACGAAGTGGGCTCAGCGTCCGACATGCGATGACACGAGGCGACAACGTACGATATCTTTGGGATTGGGAGCCAAAGCGACGGAGGTAATCTGCACCGGGTTTCGGGTTGAGAAATCTGTGCAAGTACACGAGTGGACCATCCGCGCGAGTATGTGGAGGGTTGCTCTGCAGGGTCCTCGGTCTTCATGGAGAATTGCACCGTACGATCGTGTCTCAGACGACTCGCCTTCGGTGGTCTCGACCGTGACCTCGTCGCTCTAGTCGCTTACAGAGTGTCATCATCGTGGTAAGTCGACGTAATGGGCGATGGTCGAGTATAGTATAGGATTGGGAGACGGCGGTGTCAGTACTCAATGACCAAAGGAAATGTCGCAGGGATATGTACCTTGACGACCGTTAGTCCACGACTAGCTGCCTCTACTGCTTGCATCATTTCCATTTGTGCACCGTCCGCGTTGTCAGGGAACTTGCGTGCAATCCGGACTTCAACGTGCGGTGGAATGAGCTCAAGGACAGGGGCTGGAACAAGTTTATCGGACAAAACGATGTCGGCGTGTTTAGTCAGGCCGTGTATGTTGCGAGCGTAAGAAGCGAGGGATGCCCTGGTCCAGATCCAACGCCTTTGGTCTGTTTGGATGGGGGCTGCGTAAGCTCGAGCCCGTGCTGGGATTTCTTCTCGTCCGTAGAGAGGAGGTCTCGCAGCTTCAGCGTTGCTTTCCTCAGAGGTAGCATTGTCGGGGACGGGACTGTTTGGACTCATCACGGCGCTATCCTCGCCTTCTTCGTCAGCTGGTGCCCCGTTCTCCTTGGCTGATTTCATTGCCATCTTCCGGAGCTGTCCGATCTTGATCACGGCAGGGCCGACGTCCTTGGATAATGCGGCGACTATTTCTCTGCGTACACGCCCTCCGAGTCTGCATCCCTCTCCATTCGTGGTCACGCTGATCTGGAGAGGGTTCTTGGACGACGAAGTGGGTCCACGAAGCGATATGTTGCCGTGAAAGAGAAGTCACAGAGCTCGGGCATGTCCGTGACGTTGATGGGGAACGCCGTGTGCGCGGCACAGCTCCGCGAGACGAATTGCACAGAGGCGTGTGAGAGGTAGGGTGAAGTGGAGGTGGTGTCGGTGATGCACGCGAACGAGACGAGGATTTCTGTGAGAAAGCGATCCAACGGCAAGGTCCGGACTCCGGGACGAAATGTTACTCAAGTACATAAGCGGACACGTGACCTCGGCCACTACGAAACCCCATACTTAAATTGGCGCTCACACACCACCTGATCGTCTCGATCATCTCAGATCACTCCTTCCGAGCTCCCAAAATTCCATGCCGCCTATGGCACCCTTCTCAAGGCGTCTTGTGCGACACTTCGCAAGCGGGACAAAAAGCGCGAGAAATAGCGCGCGGAACAAGTCGCAAAACGAAAACAGCGTATGGCGGAGCCCGTCGTCGTCGATGGCCCCAAGCGAGGTAACGGTAGGCGGAAGCGGCAGAGGAAGGTCAAGGCCGCGACAAAGCAAGAGCAGACGAAAGAACGAATGGCCAAGCGGGAGGAGGAAAGGGCGAAGGCGTAGATGGCAGCATTGTGATTCGGAGCTCTGGCGTGGTTTTGAGAACCAGGTGAGCGGTGATGCTTTGTTCTTGCGGAGGGGCTCTGCAAGTACGATTGAAGATGTACAAGTGGTTTGTCGTGACTGGCAATGAGCATCTTGTCGGTATAACTTTCCACACTGGTATACAAATCGGCTTGATGCCTTTACACTCTTTAGTGATCCCTCCGTGAATGACAGCATGTGTAGACATTTATAGGAGCGACGTTGCAGCTAGGCATCCGTCTCATAGATGGCATCCGGATACGATTTCAGAGGAGGAAGAGGTCGACTGTCCGATGGTCCGATTGTAAGGGATATCGCGGATTACTTAAAAATGCGTCATAGAATAGATTCATGATTCGGATCAGCGATCTGGACCAGCGTAGTGTCGACGTGCACTTTCAAGAAATCGTGATCACCCAAGATCTGCAACTTCAGGTGCCTCATCAACCTCACCAACTCTTAGGCGGTTACCTACCCTGGGCGCTTGCGTTCGAATCCGCATATCGCTTCCGCCCAAACGTCTTATCGCTATCGTGCTCGTGATGTCTTACTTTTCCATGGAGAAGCCACCATTGAAGCGACATCAATTGACCATTTCTCTCTCATGTTGCTCTTTGTAATCAATTCATGATTTTCGCTGTTATCTGGTTCCACCATCTTTCACTGGCAACACCCAACAATGTGACTTCCTCCATATGAAGTTTATACCCTGCTGTGTGAGTCTGATAGTTGCAGGACTGGGCCGTTCAACTTACGCCTCTCTGGAATGATCAAGAACGACTCAAAAGATATACATTCCTTTGTGAAAATGATCTCTAGGTAGCGTATGTTCGCATCGATCGACTGAAGACTCCGCATGGCAATGTCATTTGTACGTTTGGTGGTCAAGAAAGTGGGGAGGATGCAATGACACAAACTCCCATGAGCCGGATTCGAGAGCACCTAACGCGTACGAGTTCTCCACCGATGTCGGACCCGCCGTACGCGAGGTCTTTACAATCGGCCTCCAACGAAATTCGTCATCCCAATATCCAACTTGACCCAGCCATGCACGACTACTGCACGTCGACCGTACGAATGCTCACCATCAACTCACTCAACGCCGTCTCCGCCCGAATCTGAACCTGGATGAAACTGTCCGTCGCCACGCGTTTGTATTTCCCTCGCTTCTGCGTGGCTAGCAGTAGTGCGCCGAAGGGTTGCCGAAGCCGAACGAGAATCCGCAGCGCGCGCCTGTCTAGATCAGACAGAGAATCGTTTTCCGAGAAATCCTCGTCGAGCAAGGGACTGATCCACGGATGAACGAGAATGAGGTGCTGTGTCCTGAGGGAGTCGTCCTTGGTCTTGATCCGTACCTCGCCGAGAATCGGCGCCGTGGCACGATAAACGTGAAGGCTTGACTCGGCATTACGTGCCACGAGCTGGGGGGGGACCAGTGAAATGGAAAACAAGTCCGGGAAGTCGGAGTCGACTAGAGACGAGAGATAGCGATGGGAGATAGAGGAGACGTTCATACAGCATAACTATTGGAGAAAGATCAGAAAAGGATGACTGCAAAACCGTGACCATTCCATCCATCTCTGCGCTCTCGATGGATGCAAGAATGGTGACATTTGTCGGTGATGCACGCGAACGAGAACGGGGATCAGGGGATCTCTGCGAGAAAGCGATTCCAGAGCCAGGTCTCTGCTCGACTATTATTCCCACACTTGTAAGGCCGAGGTCACGTGAAACGCTTTAGAGAGTCGAGACTCGAGAGAGTTCACTAGTAAGTCACTTCAGAATAGAAAGGGATAAAGTGTGTATTCTGAGAAACTCCGGGGAGACAAGTAGACTACGGTCTTTTCTTTTTATACCTATCGCCAGCGTCCCAAGTTAGCTCTGCTGAGGTCCAGCCGCTCTGCGCAGTGCGCACAGGCCTCCGCTCTGCTTTAGTCACGTGACTTTTGCGCCCCGTGACCTTGTAATCCGTATCCGTTTCATCCCCCCTTCCTTCCACGCTCGCTCACTCGGCTGCTTCATCCACGTCCCAACCTCCATCAAGATGCTCGTTTGGCTCGTCCGTCATGGCGATATCTCCGTGTGGTTCGTCTCCTACCCCGGGTACAGCTTCGGTGGGTACAGGTTCGTCCCCATTCCCCTGCGCTCCAGTACCTGACTCGACATGAGTCTCAGATAACGGGTTTGTCAAGGCCGCTGTGGTCGGGGGAAGCGGAATGGTAGGTTCGGGTGGAGGGGTGTCAAACAATGGTGTACCTTCCGCCGTGAAGGACGTCGGGTCGAAGAAATCGATTGAGGAGTCGATCATGGATAAGGTAGCGGGGGCCGCGGATAGCATCGCCGCGAACGGATCGTCGGTGAGTTATTCGTGGTTTCTTCGTCCTCGCTGATCTTCCTGCCGGTTTCTGCCTCGGTAGGCTCGATGCCCTTCAACCTATACTCTAGATAGCGATCTAGAAGATCGCGCGGGACCAGGATCGGAACGGGAGTAGGTTCGTTTTTAACCGTCGTTATTGAATTGAATTCTCCATACCGGTTCTTGGATAGAGGCGAAGGTCCAACGAAGTCAATACCTATTCGTTGCCAAGGTCGAGAAGGAACGTTGAGGGGGTGGAGCGTCCCATCGGGCTTCTGATTCGATGGTTTGCTCCGGCGACGACGACGACGACCCAATGACCCAAGGGCATGAAAAACAACCACAATCCCCCCCTCATCCGCAACGACAACGGTGCACGCACGCAACAGGCACTCTCACGCGCACGTCGACGACGCACACATACACATCCTCGTCCGCAATCACGACAGCGCGTGCACGCGTGCACCCTGACGCACAACGTCGACGACGACGTGTTCCCCATTCCAGCATCATTGACGGCGTGTGGCAACTGCGGCGCACTCTCGTTCCCGCAGGTATGACGACTAGCACCGCGGGTACGGGTATTGCTGCGGAAAAATCGTGACCCTACTGGCAGTGACGATGCAACGGCATATCACGACACAAAGACGACGAACGATGGGAACGCGGCGATGACTAGTATGGTCGCTTTTGCACGCTAGGTGCAAGACGACAGGGGGTAGATGGATACGAGGATGGGGCTATCACTCGCTTTTATTATCACTCGCTTAGTTACGCTCCTTTTCTAAAATGATAACCTTTGTTCTTTGTGACGGGTGCGTGGAGTTGATACGTGGAGTGCCAATTATGGGGATTGAGACCAACTGGCACGGCGTACGTTGTCTACCGCCATGGACCCTAGTCTGCACACACCTTTGCAGCATGCAGCGACCCACAACACACCTCTCAAGCTCAGGAGTACCTCCGTTCCCATCACGGGAAAAATTTTACAGGCACAAGACGTAAACGAAGATCTTCTCGTTGAATTGGAAGGTGTCACCATTAACGAGGACCCACTCTCAAACGACTCGCACTATGTCCTGGCTCAATGCGAGCGAATATCACCCTCCACGGATCACCTCCCGCAAGCGCCAGCTAGCACGCCGCTGAAGATCACCTCACTAGAACATCAAAATCAAATCATTTACCACAACGACCACTGGGACCCAGAGGGACTACCTCATATCCTGAGAGCTCAGTCAGCGTCCACGGGTTCATCACACTCTCAAACGACCAGCCTCAGACGTGAGTCTATCAGTAGGTTCATTCCCGGGACTTCGCAGGAGGAGCGTGTTGAGGGGACATTCCTACCCACTTCTGGTACGGAGGAAGCCTGTACCGCGCAATGGCTCAACAAGGTCACGGAGGCCTTAATGGCCCTCGACCCTAGTCGCGGGCCATCCACGCACGGTCGTTTAGCAGCAAACCGTTTCTGGTCGTCAGACACGTCCCGCAAACCCATCATGTCGGACAATTCGATGGTACTGAAACCCGATCTGATTCTCCGGGAGAAACTTTCGGCTATTGGACCTCGACCCGAGTTCTCATGGGACGGCGTCATTTCCTTCCTCGAGCTCACGTCAAGTACCTACTCCCAAGACTCTGCCGGGGTGGCGAATGTGCGCAACGCCATCATGCGCAAAGCATACGCTCTCTTTGCGTCCCAACCCGGTCGGCGGTACTTATTCGCGTTGTCTATCGCAAAACAGGAGCTTCGTATACACATGTTCGATCGCGCTGGAGTCGTCCATTCACGCGGGTACGACATCCACCGATCCCCCCGAATACTACTACGTATATTATCCTTGCTCGCTTTTGGCGAACCTGAACAGCTCGGATACGACATCACCCTGACTTACTCCACCCCCCTTCCTCGCCTTTTATCGAATTCGAAGACCAATGTCGGCGTGATCTCGGTGAGATCCCACGACTATACCATCGTACGCAAAATCTTCTACGGCCATTTAATCTGCGGTCGGGCGACGTCTTGCTGGCATGTCAAGCGTGCCAATCAAAACTACGTCATCAAGGACGCATGGACACATGAGAGCCGGGAGTCCCGCGAGGAAACAATACTCAAGAAAATAAAGGATGTCGGAGGCGTTCCTCGCCTTGTGGAGGCATGGACCGTTGAAATCAACGGATTTCAAGATCGGACGAGCACACGCCGCTTGTGTTTACCCGCTTCTGATAATGACGTCCGGGTCCACCGTCGGCTCGTCATGCAGCCAGTCGCCATTCCCTTGACGGACTTCGACTCTATCCAAGAACTCCTCAGCGTTCTTATCGATATCCTTGATGGTATGTTCAGCCCTTAAAGTCGATCTGCCCCTTTCTAAGCTCGTCTTTAGTTCATAAGAAGCTGGTTATCGAATTCCACGTTCTCCACCGTGACCTAAGTCTGAATAACATCATGATGTACATAATCGATCGCCTTGCGGATCGTGGGGTTGATGGTACAAGTCCCGCAAACGACAATCATTCGGAACCTCCCGTCGCCGAAGATTCGATCGCAGAAGAGACACGTTCGGAACCTCCCGTCGCCGAAGTCGCAGAAGAGGAGACACGTTCGGAGCCTCCCGTCGACGAAGATGCGGTCGGAGAAGAGGAGACACGTTCGGAGCCTCCCGTCGACGAAGATGCGGTCGGAGAAGAGGAGACACGTTCGGAACCTCCCGTCGACGAAGATGCGGTCGCAGGAGGGGAGACACACGAGCAGAAACTTGCTCGATGGGAACGACAAAGGCGCCAAATGCTCCAGGACGGCACGTTGCGTCATGGGATTCTCGTCGATTTCGATTACGCGACCACCATTGAACCTGGTTATTCCAGGCCCGTAGGCGCCGGCGCCCGCACGGTAGGTCACGGTATTGCCCTCCTAATATATACTCATCATTTTTGGTCAGGGGACAATACCGTTTATGTCGGCCAATATCCTTGTTAATTACAAAAAACCCGATGAGATCATACACTCCGCCAGCGATGACATAGAATCTCTCATCTATGTCCTGATCTGGATCTGTGTCCTCTACGCCGGACCAAAAACCCTTCGTCAAGACAAGCACGCCACGCAAACCATCTTGAAAACTTGGGTTTCCGTGTACAGCCCCAACGATGCTGTGGACCTCGGAATCCATAAAATAGGGATACAAAGTGCACCAAGCACTGTAACCGACGACTTTACCGTATTTTTCCACCCCCTCCGTCCAATCGTCAACAAACTGCTGACAGCGCTCAAATGGACGTGGGCTCCCGCTAACACTATGCAGAATTACAAAACCGTCAGAGATATCCTATTAGAGGGTTTCGGTACGGTTAAAGAGGTACCCAATTGGTCTCCCAAAAAGGACGCGTTTGGGTACGGTCTCTTGAGGACGACGGGTGCGGGTACGACTCGTACGAGCAAGAAGCGTAAACTGCCTTCTTTTGCGACAGACGGATACGAGGCATCCGGGTCGTCCTCCCATCAGTATGTACGTCGTCGGCGCCGTTAGTTTGCTACGTCCTTAGTGTACATTATCATTGAAGTTGTACTCTGTCGTTTTGTCGTATTACGTATTCTTAGTGCCAGTTTATTTATTGTTTCCTAAAATGGTGCGCCACGCCTTCTCGCCGTCATGCCACAAACCTCGAGACTCGAGTCAGACTTACGCGATTACTCTCTTTCCAAACATGCGTTGCCTTCACAGAACACGTGACCTCAGGCATGTAATATTTAACGAAGCAAGAAACCAACGGGTTGCCAGTGAGTCCTTGAGCCATCGTTCTTGGTTCTAACTTCCATTGTATCTCCCTCTACACGAATGGCTGGATACGGTCCCCGGAAACGGTTGACCGACTCTGAAGATGCGCCAGGGGTAGATTTTGCTGGTCGCAAAAAATCAAGGACGGTGAATGAGGATCCAGGTCTGAGTATTCGAGGTGAGTATTTTCTAGTGCTCATGACTCGGAGGTTCGCTGAATATTTGTAGGCGACGCTAGTGCCCATGCTCCACGTCGCTCCTCGAGGATGAATAAAGGGCATGGCGGGCAAATCGTTCAACTTGAGAATATCGATCGCGCTCTGAACGAACGGACAGCGCCTTCCAAGACCTCCCACGCAGGCCAACTGGAGATGGCTACCGTCGATGAACCACTCAATCCCATGGCACCGGCGAGGCCAAAGCCGAGGCTGAAGTCCCGCACCAAGTCGCAGTCTGCTTTCATTGCAGCTCGTGATCAATCGGGCCTCGAACAGGTACGCGAAGCCTCGCAATCTCTGGGTCCAAGTATTGATGGCGAGGCCAGCCAAGTCAGGTATCTACAGTGCCTCCGCCTGTATATCAAGCAGCCGTTCAAGGATCCCGGTATGGCTTTCGTCCTCCGGACTCAGAAAAGCAACACGGACGAGATGAGGCTCCACCATTTCAAGTCGCCATTCCGTCTCGCGAAGGCTCGGTTGCTCGAGGCTCGGTTGTTCCCATCTCTCGCGGAGGCTCCGCCATTCCTGGGTCTCGTGGAGGCTCCGTCGCTGCTATGTCTCGCAGAGATTTCCCTCCTCCGAGTTCT
This sequence comes from Leccinum olivaceoglutinosum, assembly GCA_038091795.1. NCBI lineage: Eukaryota > Fungi > Basidiomycota > Agaricomycetes > Boletales > Boletaceae > Leccinum > Leccinum olivaceoglutinosum. Next base: position 2,544 of record JBBPPD010000097.1, on the reverse strand, counting down.
CACGGAAGATCTAACCCTCCTACTTCTCGCAGTGCTTCTTCTACTCCAATGTCTCGCAGCACGTCCGCAAGCACGGTTCCAATTTTTCAGAAAGCGCCACTGACACAGAAACCACACATTCCCGTTCCTACACAGTCTTCATTCGACTCTGATGAAGAGCAAAGCCAGGAGCACCGTTACTATCGGCGTGCACCGGTTGCACCAATCGACGACGAGTTTCATTTTGAACGTCCCCCACAGGCTGCCGTCGTAAGTCTCAGTTGCATCCCGTCCTACGCTGTCTGTATTTGATTTTGAATTGAGTCTGATCGTGTCATCGACGAGGTATCGTCTGATGAGGACACTAGAGCGGCGGAGGACTTTCTCCGGAACCACGGGTCGCAACCTGGTAAGTATTGGCCATCTATCATTCTCACTGCATGTTTACCCACATCATCGTCTAGATCGTCTGCCACAACAGCAAGAAGACTCCGTTCCGATTGGTAAGTGGTTCTGTTCCAGTCATATGTAGCTAATTTATTTCTTAAGATCCGGTGTTACTAGCTGAAGAATCGCACTCGCAGACTGATGTGGTCGAAGAACATCACCGTAGAAATTGTTTTCCTCGTGCTCCGGATCCTCAACGCCTACGCGATATCCGTCAGCAGCAGCTTCCCGGCAATGCTTTAGGACGACTTCCACGGGACACACCATTGGACGAAGATTCTTCTACCATGCATCCAGATGCGGAAGGCCTCGTTGCAGATGCCGCAGAACCCGCAGGTGAACTAACTGGTGTCGCCACGAAGTTACGTTCATACCCGTACAAATTCCGCGAGATCATTGAACGAGCCAAACAACTGGCCCAATGTGGTGCAGCTTCTGACCCATTCCCGAACCGAGCTTGGTTCGTCGACGAGAAGGGCTCTGAGTACATCACGGAAGCGATTGCTGAGCGCGAGGAACAGGGTGTATTCGTTCCCCCGGGTATGTTTTATCTTACATCGACAAATCAGCACACGTTAATAATAGACAGGATACTGGCCACACTACCGCAAAGATCTCGGTGTTCTCGTAAGTCCCTTTACCTTCCTATGACATACACTGATGTGTTTGGTAGCTCTGGGAGGCACTAATGTCATGGCGTTCAACCCTCAAAGCCAAGGCTCGAGACTATGTTGTCCGTCACTATCCTTTAGGTGGTCCTCGAACGCCCGAGGAGAACTTAGCAAGCGCTGAAGAACTACTGCGGGGTGCGCAGTTTGTGAGAGATGGCGTTGCGGAGGATGTCCGTGTCGAGTTGCTTTCAAGTTGTACAACCTTCAATTAATGTTTTGTCTCTTCAGGGTACCACGAAGAATATGGCCTCCCCGGCTTTAGCTGGCCTTATCATAGAATTTTTCTACACCGGACCCTCTTCGCTCAGCAACATTTTCCCAGAAGTCTTCTCGCGGGAGGTTCCGAAGCCCGTCGTCTGTCTTGCAGCAACAGCGGTAAGTACGCGACAGTCACTGAATAATGTACTCAATCAATGCTCTACAGTTGCGGGCCGCTATCGACGAGTACATGATCACAGGTACTCGACAAGATCGCCAATTCGAATATGTCGTGTATTCGAAAATTTTCAAGCAGTTTATGAATATGCAGGCGCAAATTGATGGCAATGTTAAGCACGCCGCAATGACTCGGTCGCTCAGAAGAAGCTGGGCGACTGTCGGGAGGTAAGTCAAATAAGTCCTCGCGTTCCGTCACTGCTCATCTATTGCACAGTACTTCGTTTGACAACGGTAATATGGCAATGGCTGGCGAGGATGATTTTCAGGCCGTTCTTGACTAGTAGGGGCTTGGTTGTTTGCTGTATCTCTTCTCTTCTCGTTCCGAGTTATTCTTCGGTACTTCTTCTCGTTCCGGGTTCCTAGTTATCATTGTATCATCGGTATCTCTTCTCGTTCCGGGTTCCGGGTTCCGGGTTCCGAGTTATCTCGTTCCGGGTTCCGTTATCATCTTATCATTTTGTGACATCGTATCATTTACCATTGTGTTATCTTATCTTGTCACGGTTCCTGGGCCGTCACGGTGTCATTCGGAGTGGTCGTGAATAATCATGTCTTGTTTCAGGGTAACTTGGCAACTCTGTCAATTACTGTGCGGCATTGTGTATTGGTAATTTATTTGAGATCTACACAGCTGTGAATTAAGTCTATCATTGGCAGGATAATTATCTTGCACAACCATACTCAGCTCTGTAATACTAGGCACCTTTCTGTGAGGTCTGTGATTCTGTACAAGTCTGTGTAGCTCTGTATGGGGTAGGGTTGGTTTGCTGATGCTCCGCGGCTCTCATACTGGCGCTACTAACTATGGTTCTGGGAACTACAAGGTAATTCTCGAGTGTTGTTGTCATGGGCTAGCGCATGATGCTGATTCTCACGCCATAGTCATTGATATGGGACCGCTCCTCATCAGCAAATCCTGTATTTTGCCATAGTCTCCATAATTGACATAGTGTCTATAGTATTCTAATAGTTTCTCCATAGAATACATAGTCTTATAGTTGACATAGAG
>JBBPPD010000096.1:0-20931 GCA_038091795.1 Leccinum olivaceoglutinosum | reverse complement strand
GATACAATGATTGAGCCATATTGAAGAGGGGCGAACATAGCAGCACTCGGGTTGAAATCTGATCGAACCAATGAACAAAGAGGCCTACAGTGAGACGCTTCCACTCACGGTTAGCGCCAGCAGGGTAATGCTTTTGCATTGCGAATCAGATATGCTGGCCAGCCCACAATCAAAAAGAGCCACGAGAATATACGATGAGAAGGCCCTGCATCAGACACGCACAAGATAACTGGCAGCGCCGAGGGCAGCACCAATTGGAGAATCCCCAAAAGCCTCCCAAAGTTCCTTCTTGACCTTGCTGCCTACGCTCGAGCCAAGAATGTTCTCCTTCGTAGGATCAAAGGCAGGCAGAGCAATGAGAGCGAGTCTTCGGTACAAACACCTGGTCCTCAGTCATGTGGCCAGTGGAAGCATGGTGCTTTGCGTGAGTGATCCTCCAGGAGTGGAATGGAACGCCCAATCTGAAATTTCAAATTTGTCAATCGACGTAACTCGTGAAATAGAAAGGCAAAGCCGCACGCAGAATGAAGCACCCAGCCCACGCTGTTGTTAATGAACTTGGACTCGGAGAATGCTTGATGCCCACACTCGTGTGCTATGACCCAGAGACCAGTTGCAAAAAGACCACTCCAAAATCCGTACAAAGACCACAGAGAGAGCTGCGCCACTGGGTAAAGAACGGGATGGGGCAGACTGATGACCTCCGGAGTAATAAGGCATCCAGGAACGTAGCAGCCTTGTAGATACCACCAATGACCACACAGTCCCATACGCTGTCACGAACGTCAAGCGTCAGCAATGTGTCAAAAAAAGATGGGCAAACGCCATACATGTAGAGTGACGAACGAATGGCAGAACGTTTGAAGCAGTGAGCGCTGACATCGAGGGTGAGTTGACTGGTCGCCGAGAAGGAGTAGGGAGCTTACGGGATGGCACCTAACAAGTCTTTGACAGTCATGTCTGGAATAATCTAAGGAGAGAGCGCGTCATAGTATTTATCCTTGCGATGATATGCGGACACACAGTTAGGGGCGACCGCGGCAGTGCACGTCCAGTTGAGACGAACTTTGAAGGGCTTTACGTGCGTCTTTTTCATTATCCATTTACAGCGTGGTCGGATGGATGTGGAGGGGTGAGGGCGGGCGAGGGTGTTATGTGCATGTAGGAGGGTGGAGATGGCGAGAGCGAGAGCTTGCGCGCGCGCACAGAGCAGAAGCAAGCGGGGAGCGTGGGTACGCATGCGGCAGATGCGGACGCACAGGAGGGTGAGGTGGCCTGGGCAAGAGCGTGCATATACGTCCGTGTGGACGTACAGAAGGGCGAAGCGGCAAATCGAGACCAAGGGATACGATCGTCCCGCTGTCTTGTTTCCGCTTCTCTGCGAGATTCACGATCAAAAAGGATTCCTGTTGTTCTCATTGTCGCGGATTTCCTTTTCTCGTTAGTCGTCAAACTTGCGATGAAGTAAACTGTATTCAATATAAATATAAGTGGTAGTCGTCAAGGGGAATAGTAATGGAACTGAACATACCTTTGTTTGATGTGCCCTCATGACATTGATTTGGAAGGCGTCGATTGCGTTTACTTTCCATGTGGAGGCAGAGTCGGAAGACTCGAAGAAATGTGAAGGAATGGGTGAGCTTGGTTCCGACCCAAAGGATTTCACCTCAGTGAAGGGTGTAGCAATCGGAGCTTCGGAAAGATCGAGTGTCAGATAGAACTTCGCCTGGAATTACAATAAATACCCCACAGTTTGAGTAGTAAGTACTTTCTTCGTGCATGGTGGATCTCAAAACGGGGTGGGAATGGTACGGCGTGAAGTCGATATGTGAATCTGTATATCTGGTATGCGTAGCACAGGATTACAAAGTGCGGAGTTTACTGTTTCAAATATTACTAAGCAATCGCAGCGGGATCGCGGCCCGGGTTCTTGGATCAGAGATCTTTTGCGACGCTCTCTAATAGGTCGCTTGAGGATAGTAGGGCCACGGTAAAGGCACTTTCAAATCGGGCCCAGTCCGACTCGAAGATGGGGGTAAGTTCAATTACCCCTTATGTACACCAACTGCTCGCTTGTTTACTCTTCGTTTTGCATTAATCTTGTCCTTCAACGCACGAATGCGCGTCACGTGCGATGCCTATCTATCCACATACAGCCGTCCTTGGCCCCTTCGCAAAGCATCTTTGAAGTCGCCTGGACCATATGGATTGGCAATGAAATTGGCTCCGGGACACGATGAATCATCTCTGGGAGAGGGTGAATGCGAGCGATGCTGCTCTGCTGCGTCTTCCGTTAATTCGACTGGCTCACGGCCAAATTCCCAGTGTTGAAGAAGGAGCGTGTTGGTATCCCATAGCCAAGGACTGGCATTCGTTTTCCCAGAGTTCAGGAGTGAGTCGATCTCTCATAACTGAGGGTTCGCGCTCAGGTTCCTTCCTCGAGGTGAGGCTCGATTTACCATAGCCAAGGGCTGGTGTTCTAGTTCCTTGGAGCGCTTGCGTAGGTCGTCGTTGACAGTGCCGTTAGCAGCAGATTCGACGAGAGCAGTAATTTCTTCAGGAAGAGGCGTATCTAGTAAAATGGAAGAATAAGATCTTCATGTCCAGTAGGTGCAGGAAGACGGGCAGACCGGAAGCAGCTTGATGTCAGCGATGGGATTGCGTTGAAGGAGGGGTCGTGGTTTCTGCCACTGGTAGCGAAAGATTGGGTTGGTAACGGATGGAGTCCAAGCTCAACCAAACCAAGCAGACTCACCGTTCTCCACGACAACCCCCGATGATCATTGACCGGCCCCTCAATCCTCCATTCCATCCCCCTAAACCACCAAAGTTGGCGATAATAAAAAACGCAACGATCCCAAATGCGAAGTGCTTCCTACGCTCCTTCCACCCCGCCGAGAATTTAGAGTGGTTGAGGATGTGCGCGAACATCAGCACTGCGAAATACGACGTCGGGAGCCGTGGAAGGCAATCAATCTCAACGACACGTTACTGGAGTTGAGTCACCCACATAATGACGGACCAAGGTCACGCGACCCATGAACGGGACTGTTGGGCGGGCGTAAACCCGTCAACATGGCTGAACCACCGGCGGCTGGAACAGATTGACGGACGGGGGACCATGGGCGGGAGCGCATCCAGCGCCTCGAGTGACGCGGCGAAGAGCGCGAACACATCAGTGTGCATGTCAGAGGCTTGAGTCGCAAGGATGACTGAGGCTGACGATTGGGCACCCTTGCCCCCTTGCCCTTATCTTTGGCTTTTTCGACGAACCGACCGGGCTTATCCTTCTTGAGCGGAGGCGTTGGGAGGAGAGGCGCGAGACGGGCGAAACAGAGTGGAGTGATGGCGCGTAGGAGGGAGTACGCATTCGAGGAGGCGGTCGAGGACTCTGTCGATTCGCTTTAGTGTAATCATGGGCGGCGTGAAACAAGGCGTGTAATGCCATCCGGAGGACGTACACGAGGATCGGGGAAGAAAACAGGAATATGGATGGTGTCGAAAGTGGGAATGATGACGTCGGCGAGGCGTAACGCTGGTCATCAACGAGCGCACGCGGCTGATAGCATGCTCGTGCAATCCCTGATCCCATGATCAGCACGATCAAACTACCAATCACAACATGACACGAACCAAGAGGGCTCTTGTGGAAGTTGTTACCGACTAGATGTACCAAGAGCAAACCTATCTGTGGATCTCCCGGACCCGAGTTATATTTGGAAGAACCTCACGAAGATGAAAATGGGGAGAACGATCGGACAGAGAACCCACGCCTCCAGTGACGTAGTTGATCACGCTGCGAAATACAGGACTCATCAGTGTAGAACTGGTAGACTATGCACCGCGTGGCCTTACGTGGACATGCGGAAATAACCAAATCTATCCCTGAGATCCTCGAACATATAGATCACATCCGCGGTGACAAAGAACTCCACCCATTTGACGCCGTGCGGTCGACGTTGACCAAGGGGCCGTTGTGATCACAACTGACACAAACTCACATCGTCGTGACACAGCCGATGGAACACCTATCAGAGTAAGCCACATCAACTAGTCAAACGAAATCGTGCTGTGAAACACAAGTGTGAGTGCTACCGAATGAACTAAGCGAAACACAGTGTCGACCGACTCAGTGGTATTGTTGATTATCAAACTTGATGAGGAAAAAGACGGTATGAACGTGAAGATAGAATCTAGGAGGATGGACTGCAAGATACAAAACATGCAACGTCTGCAAGAACCAGACGCGCATCACCGTCAAACGACCAAGTCAGATAGAACATTCGCAACACGCACCGCGCACCGCGCAACACCATGACCGCGACTAAATGACACACCCACGGCTCATGCCCAGCTCGACCGCAACATACCACCCGAGCGGCACGAACGCAATCCCATTCATCGCCATGGTCACCCGCACGGCCACGTACGGCACGCTCGTGGGATACACTTCTCCGCTTGAAATCAAAGTTGCCGTCGTAGCCCATGGGGAGCCCGATGAGCATCTTCCCCAGCGGTGAGTCCATGTTGAAATCACGCTTGAGGTAGGGCGACCCAACTTTCCTAAAGTGTGCCTCGTCCCAGACGACTGCGTTTGACAGGCCGATCTTGTAAGGGTGTATCAAGCAGGAAACAATGGAATATATAGCGCAAGCGGGACGTATTTCCGATTTTGTTGTATGGATTCGGACTAGTAATGGGAATGGGAAGGAGAGAAACAGTTGTCAGTCGTGCTGCGGTGATAAAGCCTCAGTGCAGAGGAACGTACGATGGACTTGTGCGACAGCGAATGCAGGCTGTGTATCCGTCCACCAGTGCTCATCTGCCACGCCCGCTTCACCTTGTTGCTGAGAGAATCCAAAGCGCTAGCACCACCACCACCATCTTCCGCAGAGCCAGTGCCGAAAGAGCCAATGGCTGTCCGCGGCGTGTGGCACTGCATTGATACCGCGCCGCGCCCGTCGTGCCGCACGGTCTTGCTCCGTCGGCTCGTGATGACGGAGAAGGTAAAAGACAGCACCGCAGCATACGGGGATCAAACGCTCAAGGACACGACGACCCATATGAATGCTGGAAATTGGGGGCGGAGGATGAAGAGGGCAGGATGAAACGAAAGTCAACTCGAAGTTGTATTACGACCGAAGTTGGAGTCGAATACTCACCGCCCTGCGAGCCATTGATTTTGGGGGCTTCACTCCGAGGCCAGGAGTGCTTCACCCTGCGTGTGACGGCGTCGGGAAACGGCAAGACGACCTCCACCTCGGGCTCAGATACGGATACGGATGTAAAGAAGCGGGTCTTCTTCATCTGTGACACAACGAATTGTATATCTTTTCTCCTTTGATGGATCGCCAGGAAGGTAATGAAACGGAGTAATGGTAGAAGTTGGAGGGGAAATATGGGGAAAGGAAGAAGCTGTGACTTTGTGCCTGCTCGTCGCCGCGTGCGGTGTACACGGCGGGACTCCGCGTGATCAAGTTTAGATAAACAGTTTCTGCGTTCATTTTAGCTCTCGAGCGCTCGCGACGTGCGCCGATCTAACTCAAATCTGATTGTGATACGTTATCGAACCAAACGAGCCACGAGCGGGATTCTGATCAGAAGCGGAGACCGTGAAGGAAACAAGAGCTCCCAGTTTTCTTAGGCTTGTTTCTAGAACGGGCCTATCGGATAGGATCGACCCGGCGTGATTTGAACGATACGCCCAACCTCGACTTGGAAATAAACCGTTATCCGTCGAGCGCATCCCCAGCCCTGAAGACCAGATTCATTCCTTCGGTCCCATTGATGCGGGATGGAATTTCAAGCAAGCGCGAATGACGACTGACGCGATCGCGCCGAGGGTGTTTCCAGGTGACTTCGACCCTGCGCGTAGCTTGCCAAGATTCTCGGAATGATCAGCTTAGCCCACGCCGAGATCATGTCAAGCGATTGTCCCTACTAATAGCGTGCTGCGATAAACGCGATCGGAATGTCGACCTATCTATCACCATTAAAAGGTACCGTAAATGCATCGTGAGGAGATCCTGCCAATGCGGCAGGTAAGTAGTGAAAATCGATGATCGAAGAAACGACGCTTTCTATTGGAAGAGAAACAAAATCGATAGATCACAGGCTCAGTCAGGCTCTGGATACATTTGGCCCAGGCATAAGTGAATCAATGATCCAGGCATGCTACGAAGTCAAAACCGACACTCCAACACCCAGCAGGATACAAGTTCATCATACAGACCACCCCACGCAAGTTCGTTCACAACCGGTAGACCGACACCTCCCCGAAACTCGATCCCAGTGCGATCAATCCCCGCGCCTCGTCATAGTCCAAGCACGACCAATCATTCCCATCGCCATTCCCACCGTTCTCGAGAACGACCTTGACGTGCGCCTCTGGCGACCCCTGATTCAGTAAATCGGGAAAGAGGGCAACGACGAGCGTCTCGCGCGACGCCCCGGGAGTCATCTCCATGGCCACGGCCTCGATAAAGGTGCGTCAGTGATCAATCCGCCTACGGCCCATTCCGTGGGCTGAACCCATACTGCCGTTCCATAGGATCCGGCGACCATGTCGCTACACCTGATCGGACCCCGATGTTGAGAAGACAGTGTGGATGTTAGACTAAAGGGAGCTGAATCGAACTCGTCTCCGACCGGGGTGGTATCGTGGGAGGTGTGCGGGTGGTCACGATCAAACGTCATTTTCGGTGGGTCTCCACGGGTCTCTTCCCTTGTTGCGGACCAGCAGCGTCAATTGTGGCTGGACGGAGCTAGCAAAGCATAACGACGCAGACGATCTTAATGCCAACGACACACCATCAACCCAACCAAACGATTTGAAAACGCGAGGAAACGAGATGTTGAGATCTTCGCCAGGTAACACCATCCGGGGTTGTTCGAAAACGCAGATGGAACGGGCCCTCACTACAAAGACGCTCCCATGGGCAAAAACGACATCCAGCGGTTTATCCTGCACACGCTTGAGTGCATGACGATCAAGAATGTGCAAATCGATTTCATCACCTGCCACGCATTTGGATTTTTCAGCAACGCTTGTTCTTGCGTCTTCCAATTCAGTATGAACGTTTCCGAATCATGGTCGCACAGGACTACGACGTCCCCGTTGACAGCGATCGGTTTCCTTGGCGTATCCAACGTCCTTTGTGATTGGATCCTTACAACGCCTGCTTCATCTTCGGAGATGGCGAGGATCTCGACGGTCATGCAGCTAGATACGGTTCAGTAGATACACCCGAGTATGTTTTCAACACGAACCCGGCTCGCTGGACGGAAATGGCAATCGCTGCGTCGGACTCGTCATCCGTATTCACGACGATACCATTAAACAGCGCTTTCGCAGGAGTCCAATGCACAACTTCCTGGAGAGTATCACAATCCCTGACGGACAGCGTCCACCAGATACCGACACAAGTCATGATGATCCAGGTTCGACCATGACGAGAAAGAAACTTGATCTCTTCGATGGCTCCGCATTTGATATGGGAGCGTACGACCCGATGAAGTTTAGTCGTCGTGGACCGCCAGTTGAGACCGAGTTGGTAGGCTCGGAGCACCTGTCGTTCAAGATCCTTGGCGGAGAACGATGTAAGGGGGCGCTTTGGGAATGGAATGCCTTTTAGGAGGATCTCGCGAGTCCTCCAAATGGCGTGTTCCTCAGATACGAGATACAGTCGCCGAGATGCCTATCGGAGGAAGCGTGAGACTGTTGGAACGTCGAGCGATAATATTCACCCATCTGTCGAAGGAGAAGAATCTCGGGGATAGAAAGTGCAGTGAAGATGCAGATGAGGATGTCGTGATTCAGTGCATCCAGAGAAATCGACTTCTATTCGTAGCTTGGCTTGCCCGACGAGGTAGCAATATCAATAGTGTTTGATCATGAGTACGTCCAAAGAGGCAAGTCCAGATTAGAGTCTTGACCAAGCTAGTAGAATGGCCCCAAAAGAACCAACAAGACACCAGTTCTCTTCTCGACTACAATATCAGTCGCGCGTCCCTGCATTCCTGCAAAAGTTCCACGACAAAGTCAAAGGCATCGCGACAGAAGAAGACGAAGACCAACCACAATACTACGACGACGGATCAGGCAGACCTCCCATCCCCGTTCGCCCAGCAATCCCACAGCGCCAGAGTGATGATCCCACGAGTGCTGACGAAGACGAGGGCGACGAGAAACCGCAGGTCGTCGTGTTGAAAGCGGAGAAACATCTCACAGAACGAAAGACGGAAAGGTGACTTTTCTCAAAGTGCATTAGAGCATTCGAAGGAAAACATCGTTTGAGGCACATTGGTTTTGACAATGATGATGGCTCCTGCTTTTTTGCACTGTGCCACAAGCTTTGAAAAGTATAAATACGACGAATGGCACACTGATATTTGACATGCGAAGGCATCCCTGGTGGATGGTTTGTTGGCACAATGCGTGAACCCAATCGTTGCATCATAGCCAATGATTTCATCTGCGCATATAGTGAGCACGAAAACGTACTGAACCTCGTGCATATACTCACACTGGTCTTTGAAACTCATTGGAACAACCCTCGCAGCCCGGGCGAACTCTTCATCCAGCTCTTTCGCCTGATTTTTCGCGTCTTCGAAGAGCACTAGAGGGAGAAAATCAGATTCGGCACTCAACCAGTCCGAGAATCTACGCCTAAAGTATTTCTGACACCATTATAAATGTTCCACGTCTATCGAAAGGACCGTCAGCACCTTCACAGGAGGTTTAAGCTCGACCAGACAACAACCCCCAGTGGTCGACTGGTCATTGATCGGTCCCGGGCCATCGATCCCCCACGCCACCCTTCCTAAACCACCAAAAGTCGGCGACAATCAAAAACGCAATGGCTCAAAATGCGACACGCTTCGTACGCTCTTTCCACCCCGCCGAGAATATGCAATGGTCGAGAAGGTGCGCGAACATTAGCACTGCGAGATACAACGTGGGGAACTGTAGAGGGCCAAGGCAATCAATCTCAACAACGCTTTATTGGAGTCGAGGTACGCACATAGTGATGGACGTAGGCGACGCGACCCATGATGAAGAACGGGACTGTTGGGTGGGTACAAGCCCGTCAGAACATGTCAACCGAACTTTGCACAAATGACCCACCGTAATGCAAAAACCAGCCATAGAAAGCAATCTTGCCGCCGTACAAAATGTGACCCCACCCCACTATCAGAGTGTCGCATCAAAAAAATACATCGCATATAGGCACACTACACACGAACGAGACCACTCACGCGCATCCAAGTCGACGAATTTGCGCTGCTGACGCAACAGGTAATACCCTAGCAACAACAGCGACGCAAAGATGCTCGCCGTCCCACCAATGATCGGCGTTCTCAATAAATAAATACTAGTATTTGGGTTGATGTCTCCCCACCCGCACATCCGCAGGCCCACGAACGCCGAGCTCGTCTCGGCCACGGTGCAGATCGTAGTCATGCACATGGTGGAATGCTCGGATGACTTGTCCATGAGTCTGGCGATGAACTGGAGGCAGAAGCTGACTTCATACTGTGAGAAAGTGTGGTGTGGGTCTCGCATGCCTCCGAGAAGCTTAGCAACGCTGGCCATGTGCTTGAACTTCCTCTATCAACAGCCATTCGCCAACATTGAGTGTTCCGTTATCTAGGGAGACAAGTCGATCGAGGAAAATGAGTCTATAGTGTCGACGTCTAAGGCGCGGAAGAAGGTGCCCAGGTTGATGAGGATGAGAGGTACTACGGATAGCACCCATCTTGAGTTGGACTGTGCTGCTTCCGGAGCAGCATCAGGCAAGAGACTGTCAATGAGAGCATACACCAGTCGAATGCGATGGGCCGGGTCGATGGTGTCCACTTCGAGGCCGTGCTCGAATAATGTGCGAAGGAAGAGTGCAGGCCCCTGCTTGACAGAGGTGACTCCCCGCAGTCCGTAAAGTTGGTGAAGAACAGCCACGCAGGTCTGCCGGACGCGCTTTCCAGCCACCACAAGAGAGGGTGGGACCGGCGTTTATGACAAAATCAAATCAGCACAGACGAAGGTGTCCGCTATCGCTACGACCGCAGAGCGCATGGACCGACTGGTGGACACCGAGAGCGGCTCGAGACGCAGGACAAGGGGTAACAGTTCGACAGCAAGCAACATCAATTGTTCCACAATCCCTGGCTCCCGTGGTTGTGTCATGGTGACCGAACAGAACGACTTGAGTTCTCGGCTGACAGAGGATGCGGCATCTATGACGTGGAAGAGTACGCCCTGTATACCCCCTCTCCACGCCGTTTCGAATACATTCCAGTCTCCTCCTTCCTTTTCCTCAAGTTCATGGAGAATAATAGCGACGGCGGCTCTTAAACCACGCATCCGGCAAGAGTCGAAGGGTGAAGTATCCTTCCGAACGAGTTCCTCCATCGCGCCGAGCAGCCCATCCTCAGCTATTGTGGCTGCCCTGTGCAACGAAATACGCTCCTCCTCACTGATATACGTCAAGGAGAATGGCTGCCAAGACCGCAAGCACCTGACAAAGTCCCAACTGAGATAACATTGAGGCTCGTTGACGAGGTTCAATATGATATTTTCCGCATGAGTGCCCGATTGAGTGGGTGGGTCGTTGTCTATGGTCATGCTTTCCAGCCGGAAGATCATTTGGCGGAGTAAGAGTAGATGATTGACAATCTGAAGTTATAGTCAGCACACACCGGGATAGTCTGCGAGATAAAAGTACTTCGCGGTAGCCCGGAATGTCCTGCCATAATCTCAATACTCCCAGCGTCCGTTCTCGACAATGGTCGTTTGGAAGACTATCCGACCAAGCGTACACCGCTAGAACAGATGCCACGCCAATATAGGCTTTGACATAACCAAGGAAATCGCCATGGGATAATCCCGTCAACGGTGGGTCCAAGAGCGATGTAAATGGGCCATCATCACGGAGTGGACCATCACGTATGCTTGTCCATAGATCCTCGTGCATCGTCATACAGCTCAACCAGATACCAAACGATTTCCAATTTCCTTCAAAAACCGGCAAGCATCCGCAAAGTTGCCCTCCGGGTTCGCCAAGGCATCTTCAAATAGTTGCCAGTCTCGTAGTCGAGCCGTCAGCCGTCGAGCGCCTTTTTTAATCTCTTGTCGGGCTGTGGGTGACGACTCGACAGATTGAAGTATACTCTTGAACCACTCTACGTTGAGCATCTCTGCAATGTCAGGGTTGGTGGATGCGTCCAACAAGGTGTATATCGTGTCATTGTCATTTAGGCTAGCGGCGTCAAACACGCTTTCCAGATCAATCGACTGCTGCAACAGTGATAAGTGCACGGGTATCTGATTCGTAGGTGAAGCATACCATGATTGCTTGTGCGAAATGTGGATTTTGGGACGCGGAGCGACATGATATGGCGGACATGAAATATGCTTGTGTATCATCCTACTTGTTGTATGATCGTCGACTGGGAAAAATGTAGTTTGAGAATTTGTACGAACCATTGGGCCGATCGTATCTGCAATCTTCTCCGCAAATCGCTGCAGAGCTTCGACCGAGACATCCTCGGCTACTGGACGGCTCAGGCAACGAAACGCCGAATCTAAATCGATATCAGTTTCTTCCTCGTTCAAGTCAGCGTACAAGCGCGGAAAATCGGGGAGATCCCAGTCGTCATTGGGCGGTTTCAAGCAGAACATCAAGCAGATGACAAGATTGAGCGAGGGAGCGTTTGGAATTAAAGCGAGAAGTTGTTTTGCCAGACATGTCGGGTCAGACACGTTTGCGAGATCAAGTGCAGGAGGAATGTAAACGGGGTCTGGAAGATCCAGTGGTCCTGTAGAGTACGACGTCACAGGCGCGGTCGCGTCGGTAACGACTTCGCCGTATATGGCCATGGAGACGGTCTCAAAGTCCGCGCGGACGATCATAAGTCGTGTTCCAAACTAAATGGGGGTCGTCAGACCCGAAGAGAAGGAGAGCGGGGGACAAAGACGTGCATCAACGCCAGCCGCATGAACGGCCAGTCCGTTGGACTCGATGCTAGGATATTTTCCTTGTCAGGGTCAGGTAAAAAGTTGCGCAGGAACGCCGACCTGTACAACTTCATGTTGCCCTGGGGAACTGCAAAGACAGATCGTCAGAAGCCTACACAAGACAACGTGTGTCATAACGCACGGCGACGTTCCAGTGACTCTCCACTTCTAGTGCGTATGCGCATCGCTCGGATAGTTCTCTTGCACGCAGCTAACTCCGACCTACTTGAAACCCCACTGCGGCACGATAGCGTTGGCAGCGGACAGATAACACCCAAGCATCTCGTGTCGGAACCGCAGTCTGGTTGTCATTGAAGGCACGCGGTTGGTGGCATGCTCACGACCTCGATCGTCCACGATCTCGACTACCCAGCTATCATGCTGGTCCCCGAGCGTCGCGTTTCCGTACCCAGAAACTTCGTAGTTGGTTGGTGACGGGTGCCGGGATCGCGTGGGAGTGTAAGTGCTGAAATGGCAAGATGTCACCGTGGCCGAGAAATTTGAGCGGACCGTTCGGATTGTACTCGGTTTCATCCCAAGTCGGAAGTATGACCCAGTGGTTGTTGTCGTCCTTGTAGTGATAGCACGTCACCTCTTGTTGTCCAGAACCAACAGGGAACGTCTGAACGTGCGAGTGGAGCAGGCCACCGCCCCGGCCCATATTCTTCAGTGTGAGTTTGGAACCATATACGTAATCTCTGATGCACGTCATTCTCATCATGAGTACGATCAAACTACCGAACACAATGTGACACGGACCAAGAGGGTTCTTGAAGAAATCGTTTCCGACCAGATGTGCCTGAAAGAGAGAACTCATCTGTGAATCCCCCGGACCCGTGTGGTTCAGGATAAGAATGTGTATCTTGAAGACGAGAATGGGGAGAGTGATCAGACGGAGAACCCGAGCTCCCCGTGACGTATGGCCTTACGGTGGACATCCGCAAATCGCCAAATTTAAATTTATCCTAGAGATCCTCGGTTGTGTAGACCCGCAACCGCGGCGACGAAGAATCCTACCCATTTGACGCTGTGCGGTCGACGTTAATCAATGGGCCATTTCAATCACAACTGACAAACTCACCTCGTCACACAGCCAATGAAGACACCGAGCAAGCCACATCCACCAGTCAAACGAAAACGAGCTGTGAAACACTAGTGTGAATGCTATCAAACGAAACACCCGGCCGGCTTACTGGTATTGTTGATTATGAAACTTGGTGAGGAAAAAGACGGTAGTGAACGTGAAGAATAACAGCATAGAATCCAGGAGGATGAACCGCGAGATACACAACCATACAACGTCTGCAAGAATCAAACACGGATTACCGTAAAACGACCAAGTCAAATAGAACATGCGCGACACGCACCACCTCATGCCCAACTCGACCGCAGTATACCACCCCATACGTCGCCACGATCACCCGCATGGCCACGTACGGCACGCTCGCGGGATACACCTCTCCGCTCTTGAACTCAAAGTTGCTGTCGTGGCCCGTGACAAGCCCGGCGAGCCCAACGAGCATCTTTCCCAGCGGCGGGTGCACGTCGAAATGAAACTCGCGCTTGAGGTAGTGCGACCCAAACTTGCCAAAGTGTGCTTCGTCCCAGGCGACCGTGTTTGCCAGGACGATCTTGTAAAAGCGTGTCCAGCAGGAAAGAATGGTATATACCGCAGGAGGAACGTGTTCCCAATTTTGCTGGATGAATTCGGACTGGTAATGGAAAGAGACAGTCGTCAGTCCACCTGAACGGCGGGTGCTGCGGAGCGACAAAGCCCCAGTGCAGAGGAACGTACGGTGGACGTGGGCGACGGTGAATACGCCTTATGTATCAGCCCGCCGTTAACTCGACCCGTTGCGAACCTTGGCTTCGAAAATACATCCTTCCCCTCGTCGTCGTACCCCGACGCCTGTTCTTGCTCGTCGCCGCTCATAAACCCCCACTGCTGCTGCCGGGCTCTCGCGATGCGTCGTCTTGTTGACGTGTCCTCAGACACAAGTGCAGAGGCAGAGTCTTTTCGTGCTGCGTGGTCGAGGTTGTCCAGGGATGTGGAGTTGGCAACGGGTTAAAAAGGATACGAATCCTCCTGAAATTCAGATGTGACGTTCGGCATCGATGTGCAGGGTGGTTAGCTGAGTACCAAAGTTTATTTCGATTTGGGCTGGCTTCCGGCCAGTGGAGCCTGGTTCAAGTTGCGGTGCGGAATAGTCCAAAAACTGACCGTACTTATACGGCGTCGGAATTTTTGGCAAAGTGTTTTGTAGCCGAGTGCAGAAGTTCTCGGAGCTTACATAAGTATCAATGAAGAAATAAAAGTGCGGGACTATGGCCGAAGGCCATAGTCCTTTGTCTATGTGCGAAGAGGGATGCTCGGGCTGTCTAGTCTGCTTGCTCGTCCGTCTGACGCTCCTCTCCGAGGATTAGGGCCGGACCACCGACACGCTTGGGCGACGATGTACAGTACGACTAGGGGGCAGATAAGGGAGCGGGATAGATAGCGGTTTCGAGCCTACGAAAGCTCTCGTCAGGAGACACCGCTACCCCGACCTCTGCCCGTCCGAGGCCGTTTAGGGTACCAGCTTCCAATCTTACGCCCTATGCGGGGAGTTGGCCAGCTTGCGGAGGCGACGAGCGTCGAGGGCATGCAACATGATGCAAGAGGCGCGACCCCGGATGGATTGGTTGCAAATCGGGATGCACGAATGGGGAGGAGGGATACTTCCTGCTCGAGGAACTGGGAGATGGAGGAAAGGGAAAGGGAGGTGGATCCCACAGGTGGTGCTGGCAGGCGAGACCCTTTCGGGTTCCCGTCGGCACTTTGGCGCTGCCATGCGGTACCCACGGTGACATTATTTCACCGTGGGGTCCCTCTCTGCCATCCGAGTAGGATTCGAGTGACATAGAAGCGCAACTCAAACGGTGGTGGGATAATATTGGTGCTGCCACTCTTTAGGGTCGTTGGTGAGTTGGCACTAGCGCCTGCATTCTCTGATTTGAATTGCTGAGCCCGAGGCTTGTCTACCAAGGCCATGCGGCTTCACCATATGCGAAACAAATGACTCGGTGGGCGACTGGGGGGGTTTCTTCAGCGCTGGCGGGCGCTCCTTCTATATTGCAACGATGTTGCGGACCGAAGTCAGGGGGCAGCGTGGAGATGTCTGCGGTCGACGTAAGGAAGGAACGGTCGGTGAAATGGTAGATGAACTCGCCGTGCTCCTAAACATGGGTTCTAGGGTTGGTTCGGGAGGAGGTGGGGGAGGACGGTCATTTTTCCGAGAACGGCGGGTCATGCGTTGCGGAACGGGTCTGTTGATGAATATCCTCATGCGGAGGTGGGGCCTCTGGAGGTGGCGGAGGGGAAGGTGACGGAACACTATGTCCCGTCGGTGGTCGCCTGTGACAACTGTAAGCCGAGAAGCGGGAAAACCAGGACAGAAAGGCAAACCAGTCAGGATCAAACTCTCCACCAGGACCATATTTGGACTTCATCATCATGAAGTATCCGAACTCGCTGCAAGGTGGGTAAGTATCGAGCTCAGATGCTGATGAGCGGTCACGTACTGTTGGATGTTGCGACGCTCCTCACACAGCTTGCCGACCTCGCCCAAGAGCATGGGTAGCGAGCGCCCTGCTAAAATCATCGAGATACTGTAGAGCTGACGTTGGCTACTCCATCAATGACTTGAGCAAGTATATCATACCCTTTGCATGTTATAAGGGACTTATTCGTTCGCGGTGGCGCGGATAGCATTGATGATTTCACGCTGTCGGCTGCCGTCTATTCTCTAGCCTAAAATCCTATGAATGAGCAATGCAAGTCATTGATAAATCGAACCACTTAAAGTGAACATTTGGTTCGCCAGTCCTTGCTCTTCCTCGCGTTGTCCTCCAAAAGACGTGAAACCGTCCATCCCGCTCCTCCTTCCAACGTTGCTTATCCGCCGTGCTCATTCATAAGAGCCTTCTTCTCTTCGCAGAGGGCCCGGTTTTGTTGGACCATGTTGGTTAGGTCGGCCAATTGGGCGCGTAGCGCTTCGTCTCGTTCTCATGCATACCCCTATAGACAGTGAGATCTTGTCAGCATATACGTATGATCGAGGCCCGAGCCACGCACGCGGCGGAGGGTGGAGGGGGGAAACGTACTCTTCAAAGAAGCTCTTGAGCTTGGTCTCGTAGAGATCACCGAGACCCTCCCTGGTGATGTTGATGACTTCCCTATTCTTGCAGTTGCGCTCTTTAGCGACGGCGTCGATCTCGGTGTAGTCGTCGTTGTCGGGGACGGCAATCTTCCACTGGAGGACGCCAATGTTGGCGAAGGTGGCGTTGTCGACAGGGATGCCCGAGTCGCGGGGAAGACGCTGGTCTCCAGGGAGGTTGTCGAAGTGGTAGGCACGTATCAAACTGGTTGAAATGTATGGGGCTCGTGGTCGACGCGATGCTCGTGAACGGACGCAATGACGCATGGGATCGGGTTCTTCAAGTATCGTGAGGTCATGGAGGCGAGAACGACAACAAGCGAACTGGGGCTGTGAAGTCAACGCAAGTCATCAGGCTTCAAGTTGGCAGTTGGCACTGACTCGGACGGCAAATTGGTTGTCGTCAGAGATGAAACTACGGAGAAGATAAAAAGCGGGGAATCAACGACAGCCGAGGGAAAGCTTCCTTTGTCCCACGAGGAGGAGGCATTCCCGGTCGTAGAGTTTCCGACGCCCCGAGGGGGCCAAGAGACAGTGTTGGTCATGAGGGAGGAGTTCAAGGTGGAGAACTTGAATTCCAAAGGTAAAATGCCACTTCCGCGACGGATGCAGTACTAGGCACTCGCTTTGGACCTCTGTTCCAGACTGCTCATACCTGCTTGTTGTAGATACCGCTGATCCTCGCATGGGCCATGTCGATCCATAAAAGCCAGGGTCAGACCATACAGAGGGTCAAGGTTGACCTCAGGCTGGGAAAAGTGTTTGAGAAAGGTAGGACTCCAGCGGGAGTGATTTATGTGCACGTTTCCTGATGTTGACCGGGCGTAGGTCAGAGTTATGTCGCTCTGTCTCGGGCTGCATCAATGGACGGATTGCAAGTGCTGCGGTTTGATCCCAACTTGAAGTTGAAGGGGCGTCGGGTTCTCGCACAGCCAGATCCTATATGACTGATAACGTATTAGGTCCCAAGGTCATCGAGTGGAACAAGTCGCTTGCATCCGGGACAGAAAATTGAACGTCCCCCCAGTGGATACTGTCTTATAAATTGGTCAGGTCGTACTGGTTTTTATTGCTATGTATATCGCCTTCATGGGGGCAACGTCGATGGATACAGAGCATTTCAACCGTTGACGGCCGGCCGGACAGTACGGGTGAATTGGTGGAATGTCAAGAGGCTTGATTTATGCCTATACTATGCCCTTGCCAAGGACTCCAGATCGCTTTGCTTGCAAAACAAATACCACAAGAACATGGACGCCCACGGTTGAGTCACACCATATGGAGTTTGCACCTGACGACTCTGTCGACCCACGATCGAGCGGCATTGGGTAAATGTTCATAGAAAGTAAATATACATTTTTTTGCTGTTTCGACGACGACGACGGAGCTCTCTCCTCGGAGTCTCAGTTTCCAGCGACGGCCTTGAGGTAGTCTACCCTGTATGGGTTGGCGTTGGTGAGCGGAATGGATTAGGATTGCGAGACGTGAGCGGCGTTGTAAGGATGAAGATGCTTACCTTGAACAGCCTCATCGCCTTGAGTACGTTCTTCTCGTCGAGTGTGAAGTGGTGGTAGATGCCAGCTGGGAGGACCATGAGGTCTCCGGCCTCGATCGTGCAGTGGATCCACTTGTCGGTGGGGTGATGTACGTGAGTAGGAAAGAACGGGTATCACAGAGGCGGACGAGGAGGCTCACCGCGAACGTCGAAGAAGCCACTGCCGCTGAGGATGTACCTGATCTCCTCGTCCTCGTGCATATGCCTCGCGACGGAGGGAGGAAACGTACTCTTCGATGAAGCTCTTGAGATTGGTCTCGTAGATATCACCGAGACCCTCCCCGGTGATGTTGATGACGTCCCTGTTTTTGTAGTTGCGCTCTTTAGCGGCGGCGTCGATCTCGGTGTAGTCGTCGTTGTCGGGGACGGCAATCTTCCACTGGAGGACGCCAATGTTGGCGAAGGTGGCGTTGTCGACAGGGATTCCCGAGTCGTGGGGAAGACGCTGGTCTCCAGGGAGGTTGTCGAAGTGGTAGGCACATATCAAACTGGTTGAAATGTATGGGGCTCGTGGTCGACGCGATGCTCGTGAACGGACGCATGGGATCGGGTTCTTCAAGTATCGTGAGGTCATGGAGGCGAGAACGACAACAAGCGAATTGGGGCTGTGAAGTCAACCGGATTTGTTCGCAAGTCACATCAGGCTTCAAGTTGGCAGTTGGCACTGACTCGGACGGCAAATTGGTTGTCGTCAGAGATGAAACTACGGAGAAGATTAAGAGCAGGGAATCAACGACAGCCGAGGGAAAGCTTCCTTTGTCCCACGAGGAGGAGGCTGTCACGATGTTGGTCATGAGGGAGGAGTTCAAGTGGAGGATTCCGCAGACTGCTCTTGGACTGCTTACACGTGCTTTTTGCAGATACCGCTGATCCTCGCCGCATGGGCCATGTCGATCCATAAAAGCCAGGGTTAGACCACTGTACAGCGGGTCCCGGTCACTCGCAAGGAAGTTGACCTGGGAGAAGCGTTTGAGAAAGGTAGGGCTCCAGCAGGGAGTGGGTTGTGTGCATGTCCTTGTGCTAATTGGACGTGGATCAGAGTTATGTCGCTCTTTCTCGGGTTGCGTCAATGGACGGATTGCAAGTCCTACCTTTTGATCCCAAGAAGGTGCGTCGGGTTCCCGCACAGAGATGGAGATGTATGATTGATAACGCATTAGGTCACGGCGCACCCCAAGCCTGAGACATATGCATGAGAGTGGAACAAGTCGCTTGCAATTGCATCTAGGACAGAAAATCGAAATGGTCGAATGTCCCATAATTGGTAGGGTCATATGTATGGATGGCCCGGGAGGCACATTATTTCATTCGTCGACGGCCGGACGAACAGTACGGGTACTAAATTGGTGAAATGTAAGTTGACATTGTAGAGAGGCTCGATGTAGTATGCCTATGATAGTATGCCCAGGAGTCGCGAATCGTTTCTGTCCGAGGACTTGCAAAACAAATTCCACAAGAATATTGACGCCCACTCGATTACGTTGTCGTCTGTGTCAACACATGATTCGAGCGTCGAGTAAATATGTATAGCTAATAGCAAGTATACAAAGTTGTGTCTGTTTTTTCTTTTTCTTCTTTTAACGACAACAATGATGGAGCCTCTCAGTTTACAGAAACGGTCTTGAGGTATTCGGAATTACCCTGTATCATAGTATGAGTTGACATCGGTGACGTTGCTCCGGGCGTCCATTTGGCTTCGTCCTGGGGTAGGGTGAGCGGAACGGGTCGGAGATTGCGAGACGTGAGCGGCGTTGCGAGGGTGAAGATGCTGACCTTGAACAGCCCCATCGCCTTGGTCAGGTTCTTCTCGTCGAGCGTGAAGCGGTGGTAGATGCCAGCTGGGACTCGACCATGAGGTCGCCAGTTTCGATCGCGCAGCGGACCCACTTGTCAGTGGGGTGCTCTGTTGGTGGGTGGTGCCGATGCGCCAGCGGTTGCACGGAGACGGATGTACGTCAGTGGGAAAGCACAGAGGGCGCCGGGCGACGAGGCTCACCGCAAATGTCGAAGAAGCGACTGTCGCCGAGGATGTACTACCTGATCTCTTCGTCGCTGCCATCCGTGCCTTGTTTTCCTCTGTAATCTGTAGTCGTTCGTTGTCAAGATCAGTACGCGAGCGAGCGAGTTCGGCCCCGAGAGCCGCAATCCTAGCTTCCCGCTCTCCGTCGAGCAATCGGCATTCCTCGTCGAGACGGGGGCATTCGTGTTTACGTTCCGCTGCAAGTGACACTCTCATGTGCCATCTCTTCTCTTTCCCGATCCACAATATCCTGAGCATGTCGGGAGGCTGCCTCCAGCACCGACTTAATAGTATCGAAATACGAAGTGTCGTCTAGTTGAGGAGGTTAATCAGGTGGGAATTGCGAAGCGTGCGCGATTCTTTGTTCCGAATATTAAAACATTTCACCGTCTTTTTTCCGCTTCTCTGTGCTCTCACTATCAAGAAAGATCTGTTCTTTGTTGTTCTCATTGTCACGGAATTCCTTCTCGTCTGTCCTCGGCGTCCTGTACGATTTGTGCGAGGCACATCAACTGACCCTCAGCTCCATCCAACTGTTCTAGGCCCATCTGCGCAACTAGCTCCGGGATGTGGTAATTCATCTCGCTTGGTGGTCGCGATTTATTCCCTTCCACACATGCCGGAGGTGTGGGACTCCACGCCTCGTTACGAGGTGTGCTTGGAGATGGTTATTAATAATCTCGCCGAGGGCGTGGGTGAATACGAGGGATGGCGGTGCTCCTCTGGTGCGTCTTCGGTTGATTCGACTGGCTCGCGCGGCCAAGTTCCCGGCGTTGAGAACTCGGTCGGTTTCCCATAGCCGACGGCTGGTGTCCAAGTTCCCGAGTGGGTACCAGGACCTCCCATAACTAAGGGTTCGCGCTCCATGCAGGGCTCTACGTAGCTTCCTGGAGGTGTGAAGGTGTGTTCTATAGAACGAACTTAACGTAAGTACATTATGGGAATGTGGTGATGCTTAAGTGTTTGGGGTTCGCCACCCAACCGAATAATATTAGGAGGTAATGGAGAAGTAGGCGGGGCGGGGTGGGGAAGAGCCCTAAATGTACCCCCTCAAATTCTGGTCTGCGAGTACTTCCAGATGGTGCAGCACGTCGATTACCAGGGTCACGTTCTCCTGTTTCGGAAGGATGGTACCATCCTTCCG